>BQNB010052188.1:0-40613 GCA_026074375.1 Tanacetum coccineum
ATCATTTAATAAGAGATTGTGATTTCCATGAAAAGAGGATGGCAAGAAAAGCTGAATTGAATAATGGTTGGAAAAATGTGCAAAGACTGAATAAACAAAACCAATTTGTTCCTTCTGCAGTACTAACTAGAACTGGTAAAATTTCAGTTAGTACTGCTAGAGCTAGCAGTACTCAAAATTTTAGTACTGCTAGGCAAAGTTTTAACAGACAGACAGTACTAACTAGTACTGCCATAAAAGTTAATACTGTTAAGCCCATTGTGAATAAAGTTAGACCATCAAATGTTTTTCACAAAACTCATTCACCATCTTCAAGGCCTTTCAAAAGGACAACATTACTTAGAACAAAATTTTCAAATCAAAAGCTTAATACTGCTAAGGTAAATGCAATTAGTACTGTTAGAGGAAAAAGGGAAACTGTTGTTAAGCCCTCAACAGGTTGTAATTGGAGACCACAAAGATATAACTGGCACAATATCTCCAAATACAATAGTGGATCCAATCTAAGAAACTGTTATACTTTCAAAGATCCACTAGGCAGACTCAAGCCCAAACAGGCTTGGGTCCCTAAGAGAAACTGATCTCTTTTATTTGATGTGCAGGATTATCCACATAGAGCTTTAAAGAATAAAGGAATAGTTGACAGTGGATGTTCCAGGCACATGACTGGAAACAAGGCCTACCTTGCTGAATTTCAAGATTTTAATGGTGGCCCTGTTGCTTTTGGAGGTAGTAAAGGTTATATCACTGGTAAAGGTAAAATAAAAACTGGAAAGTTAGATTTTGAGGATGTGTGCTTTGTGAAAGAACTTCAGCATTTCAATCTTTTTTCTGTGTCACAAATGTGTGACAAAAAGAACAAGGTTCTGTTTACTGACTCTGAATGTCTTGTTTTGTCTCCTGAATTTAAGTTACCTGATGAAAATCAAGTATTACTTAAAATCCCCAGACAAAACAATATGTACAGCTTCAATTTAGAGAACATTGTTCCTTCAGGAGGATTGGCTTGTTTAATTGCAAAGGCTACAACTGATGAATCTAACAAATGGCATAGGAGGTTGGGTCATGTTAATTTCAAAAATCTAAACAAACTTGTAAAGGGAAACTGTTAAGGGTTTACATTCCAAAGCTTTTTCAAAATGACCACACTTGTGTGGCTTGTCAGAAGGAAAGCAACACTAAAGGCCTCCTGTAGGCCTAAACAGTAAGCTCTAGTAGCCATCTCCTTCAACTTCTTAATATGGATTTGTTTGGACTTCTTCTGTAAGGAGTTTTAAACCATAAGACTTATTGCCTAGGTTATCACTGGTGTTCTTAGCAGGTTTAGTTGGGTATTTTTTTAAGAAATAAGGTTGAAACTAGTGCAATCCTTAGGACTTTATTAGGACAGTTAGAGAACCAATTTGAATCAAAAAGTCTAAAAAACTATTAGATGTGATAATGGAACAGGAATTTAAGAACAGGGATGCGATTGAATTCTGTAGGTCAAAAGGAATCAAGAGGGAATAACTGTAATTGCCAGAACTCCCCAACAAAAATGGAGTTGCTGAGAAGATAGAACATGACCTTATTGAGGCTGCAACGGACACATGCTTGCAGATTTATTTTATACCTAACACTTTTTGTGGCTGAAGCAAAGTTAGTACTGCTTGTTTATGTTCTAAACGGGTATTAGTGACCAAGCCTCATAATAAGACATCTTATGACTTTTAACTGGCAAGATACCAATTTATAAAAGTTATATAAGACTTTTGGGTGCCATGTGACCTCTGAATACCATTGAACCATTCTGAGGCAAAGTTTGATGGTAAATCAGATGCGGATTTTTAGTTGGGTATTTCTCTACAAAGCAAGGCTTTTTGAGTATACTATTTAGTAAACCAAAAGTGTTGAAGAAAAAACCTACAAATCACCTTCTTAGAGAACTACCAATTGTTGCAGGAAAATAAGGACCAACTTGGCTTTTTGATCTTGATTATTTAACTGATTCTATGAATTATCATCCTGTTAGTTCAGAGAATCAAGCTAACCTACATGCAGGTCAAACATAAGCTAACCAAAATGCAGGTACAGAAGAGATTATTGATGCAGGGGATTCTGAAAAAGAAGATGAATCTGCTCAAGACAGTTTTGTACTGCCAATGTGGCCTTCTTTTTCTTCAACAATCACTCCAGATGATAAGAGAGAAGGTCCAAGAGAGGAAGAACAAGTCTTTATGGATGACCTTGAAAGACTTCAGAGGCAAGAAAAGGAGGCTAATGAGAAGCTGAAGCTCTCAGAAAGAACGTTTGCACAAGAAACTGAGACTTGATATATTCAAGCTGGAGTGCTTAAGCCTAGCAGTACTAACATTTTTAGTACTATTAGCACACCAGCTAAAGCTAGCAGTACTAACCTAGTTAATACTGTTAGCTCATCAGTTAGTACTGCCAGTCCTCATGAGGGACTATCTCTTTCTGATCCAACAAATCCTGAAGAAGATGACTCAGAAATACCTCCACTTGAGGATATTTATCAAAATTCCACTCATGGTATTTTCACTACTTCATCTTATGATGATGGAGGGTGACAGTGGCGACTTCACAAAATTGGAAAATGCTTGGAATGTTAGTCCTATTCCCACATCAAGGATTCACTCCACTCATCCTAAAGCACTTATTCTAGGAGATCCAAACTCAGCAGTTCAAACAAGAAGCAAAGTAAATACAAGTTCTGGAGCTCATGCTTTTGTTAGCTATGTTCAAAAAAAGAGAACTAACCATAAGGACTTCCATCATTATGTATTTGCTCGTTTCCTGTCTCAACATGAACCCAAGAAGATTTCAGAAGCTCTTGAAGATGAAAGCTGGGTTGATGCTATGCAAGAAGAATTGTTGCAGTTTGAGATACAAAAAGTTTGGGTCTTAGTAGATTTTCCTTATGGAAGTAGGTTTCGGTACAAAGTGGGTCTATCGAAATATGAAGGATGAAGAGGAGTTGATGTCTGAAATAAAGCAAGGGTTGTTGCTCAGGGAATAGGCAAGAGGAAGGATAGGCTATGATGAGGTTTTTGCTCCTGTGCCAGGCTGGAAGCCATACGAGATTCTTTTTGGCCTTTGCCTCATACTTGGGTTTTTATAGTCTATTAAATGGATGTGAAAAGTACCTTTCTATATGGCAAAATAGATGAGGAGGTATATGTGTCTCAACCACCAGGTTTTCTAGATCCTAAGAATCCTCAGAAAGTCTACAAAGTAGTAAAAGCTCTGTATGGGTTACATCAAGCTCCCAGAGCCTGGTATGCTACTTTATCCACTTTCTTGTTGAAGAATGGATACAGAATTGAGGAAACAATACAAAAAATCTCTTATAAAGAACGACAAACATGATATCATACATAGTTCAAGTCTATGTGGGTGATATCATCTTTGGGTCTACAAGAAATCTTGGTGTGATGAGTTTGAGGCAATTATGAAGAGTCGATTTCAGATGAGTTCAATGGGAGAGCTTACTTTCTTTCTTGGATTACAAGTCAAACAGAAGGAAGATGGTATCTTTATTAGTCAGGATAAGTATGTTGCAGAAATCCTGAAGAAGTTTGCTTGCAAAGTTCAAGACTGCTAGTACTCAATTGAGAACTTGAGAAAGCCTTTAGTCAAGGGATGAGGAAGCCAGTGATGTGGATGTCCATCTCTATAGGTCCAGGATTGGCTCTTTAATGTAACTTGAATGCTTCTAGAACTGACATTTTGTTTGCTGGTTTGTGCCTTGTTCTCGGTTTCAGGGCCACTATTAAGTCTCCCACCTAAGTGCTGTCAAGAGAATTTTTAGGTACCTAAAGGGCAAACCCAAACTGGGTCTTTGGTATCCTAAAGTGTCTTCATTTGACCTGGAATCCTACTCAGATAGTGACTATGCTGGAGCAAATCTTGACAGGAAATCCACAACAGGAGGTTGTCAATTTCTTGGCAGGAGACTCATTTCTTGGCAATGTAAAAAGTAAACCATTGTGGCTACTTCTACTACAGAATCAGAATATGTTGCTGCTGCAAGCTGCTGTGGGCAAGTTTTGTGGATTCAGAATCAAATGTTAGACTATGGGTTCAACTTCATGAACACTAAAATCTACATTGATAATGAAAGCACCATTTGCATTGTAAAGAATCCAGTATATCATTCCAAGACAAAGCACATTGCTATTAGGCACCATTTCATAAGAGATGCTTATGAAAAGAAACTCATTCAGGTGCTTAAAATCCACACTGATGACAATGTAGCTGATCTACTAACCAAGGCATTTGATGTTAGCAGGTTTCAGTTCTTGGTTGTTACTATTGGGATGATAAATCCATAAGCTGCATTGGTTAAAGGGAGGCAATATGCTGTGTTGTATAGTTTGTATGAAGAAACATGTTAACCATAGGTGATGCATTTCCAGAGGTTTGCTAGGATTTAGAGAGTCATTGAGAAGAGTTATTGATGGTATTGAAGCACTCCAGTTACCTACATTGTTCATTCTTTGGTTGGACAAAGTTAGTACCGACAGTGCAAAGTTAGTACCGCTGGGCAAAGTTTGTACCGCTATAAAGACGTTGAAGAAAAATACCGCCAAGGGTACAAAGTGTAAATTGAAACGGTTTCCTTGAAATTAGGTCTCCTAAACCTATATAAACCCATCTCAATTGCGCAGTTCCTTACGCATTCTCTCTCTAACATACATTCGCATTTACAAGCCCTAATATCTCTCTTCACGACAATCTCTCTTTCAAGTACAATGGCGGTTCTTGATTCATGTCCGAAGCATAACATGGTCGCATATTTGGAGAAGTCTGAAGGGAATGCAGAGTTTCACGAGATCATAGATTTTCTTAAGCGCAGTTCCATTCATCATGCTCTCACTGTAAGTCCTGTTGTATCTACTACATTTGTTGAACAGTTTTGGACGTCTGCTAAGTCCAAAATAATCAACAATGTTAGGCACATTACTGCCAAAGTAGCTGGCAAGTCTGTGTCTATCTCTGAGGCATCAATAAGAAGTGATCTTCTTTTTGATGATGCTGATGGGATAGACTCATTACCTAATCAGGCTATATTTGATGCTATACAGCTTATGGGATATGAAGGGGATTTAACAGTGTTAACATTTAATAAAGCTTTGTTTTCACCCCAATGGAGGTTTTTATTTTCATAACAATCAATCCATTGTCTTAGTTCCAAAAAGCCACCTCTGGGGATACTCTAAAATTCTACTAACATTGCCACTGCTGTCATATGCTTAACATCTAATCAGAAGTATAATTTTTCTAAATTAATTTTTGATGGTATGCTTAGACATTTAGATGCTAAGAAGAAGTTTGTAATGTACCCACGTTTTATTTCTATCTTTTTAGATAAACAACTAGCTAATGTGTCTGTACCTTTAGATCATTTTCCTGTAAATACTTTAACTAGTAAAGTCTTTTCTTTCATGGTTAAGAAGGGTAAACATTTCTCCCCCCCCCCCCCCCCCCCCCCCCCCCCCCCCCCCCCCCCCCCCCCCCTATATACCCCCCCCCCCACATCTGGGTGTATAGAGTCCACCGTCTCTTAATGTCCATTTGGACTACCATAACGAGAGGTTTGGTACGACAACACTGAAAAGCCACTAACGAGGTAATGCATGGGCTTAGTTTCTCTCAGCACTGAGAGAGTCTACTGACCCATCACCCCAACCCCCCCTGTCCCCACATTATAATCCTCACTCCAACCCACCCTGCCCTCCATCCCGCCCCCCCCCTCCACCCAGTGTGACCAGTACATCATGAGCCCCATCATGTCTGCTTCCCTTATCTGCTCCCCACATTAGTGAGGCTACCTCTCTTGTGCAAGCAAGCCAGTTGACCCTATCCAAAGTACTTCTCCTTACTACTACTATACCTGATTCTTATTCCACAGAAATATTTTGGTGGGAATATTGGAGGTCATTTTCCAGTGAATAAATCCCCTTTCAGTTAATGAGGGTGAACTGACACTCCAAAGTAAGTTCTATGATTTTGTCTATCATTATTGTGCACAGGTTTTTCAGATCAAGCCAAAGGAAATACAATGACTTGAAGGCCTCAGATAATCAAAGCTCAAGAAGCAAGCTAAACATGTCATTAAACACCATTAAGCATGGTGAAAAGTGTCTCATTGAAGGCAAAGATTCCCAGAAAGAGCTTCTCAAAGAAACATAGGTGCCACAAAGGTTGTATCAAACAAGGAGGGAAGTTTGCTATAAGGTGAATCATCAGTTCAAAGAGATCCTCTGTTTGATGAAATTCCTGAAGATACAGTTGATCATATGGAAACAGAGAATGCTCAGAATGAAGGGAGGACAAAAGAAATGGTGGATGAAGACAAGGAGATGATTGAGTACATATTAGTACTGAAGATTTGTTCTTAGTAATGATAAGAAGGAGGTTGTACTGATATGGAGAAAGTTAATACTGACAGACCAAAATAGTAGTACTGACGGATCAAAAAGTTAGTCACTGACAGGCAAAAATGAAGGTAGACCAATAGTTAGTACTGACGGATCCAAAGTTAGTACTGATGAACAAATTGAAGGTACTGATGAACAAGTTGAAGGTACTGAAGAACACAATGAGGGTACTGAAGAGAAAAATGAAGGTACTGAAGAGATCTTTGAAGGTACTGAAGAGCAAAGAGAAGGTACTGAAGAGAAAGTTGAAAGTACTGCTGGGCAAATAAAAGGTACTGAAGATCAAACTGAGGAAGAAATTGTTACTCAAGCCACTCAAACATCCACTCAAACACCCACTTCTATGATATTTGGAGATGATGAAACAATAGCTACACTTCTCCTCAACATGAGTCAAGCCAAAGCTGCTTCTAAAGAAAAAGAGAAAGGTGTAGAGTTGAAGGATGTTGAAGAAATTGATAGACCTAGGCCTACTTCTACAAGATCACTTCTCACATTAAAGCCTCTTCCAAAGATTGATCCAAAAGACAAAGGGAAGAAGAAGATTGAAGAGGAGGATGAATCTGAAAGTGAATCTGATGGCATTCCTCAAGCTGAGAAGAAGTTTAAGCAGCTTGAAAGTGATGAAGAGTTGGCTAGGAAAGTTCAAGAAGAGTGGGAAGCTGAAGAGGAGAGAAACAGAATTGCTGAAGAAAAAGCAACAAATGAAGCTCTCATTAAAAACTTTGATGATATAAAGGCAAGAATTGAGGCAGATAGACTTCTTGCTGAGAAACTTCAAGAACAAGAAAGAGAGCAATTCACAATAGAAGAAAGAGCTAAGTTCCTTCATGATACAATTGCTGCTCAAAGAAAGTTCCTTGCTCAACAAAGATCAGAAGCTATAAGGAATAAACCACCAACCAAGAATCAACTCAGAAATCAAATGATGACCTACTTGAAGCATGTGGGAAACTACAAACATGCTGAATTGAAAATCAAGAAGTTTGAGGAAGTACAAGCTTTGTATGAAAAGATTAAGAGGTCTGATGAAGATTTCATCTCTATTGGATCTGCTGAAGATGAAAGGTTGATCAAGAGGATGAATGAGAAAGGAGTTGATTTATCTAAAAGTGAAGTGATCAAGGAAGAAAGAAAAGAAGAAGTTCAGGAGGAAGATAAAGATGAAGAGAGTACTAGAAAAAGAAAACTTGGTACTAGGAAAAAGATGAAGTCAAGGAAAAGAAGATATATTCAATACACTTCTGAAGATGATAGTGAAAAAGAGATTGATGAACTAAGATTGCACTTAACCATAGTTCCAGATGAAGAAAAAGAAGTGGACTATGAGATACTTGACAGAAAATATCCTATCAAAGAATGGAAGACAGAGTGTCTTGGAGCTAGACCACAAACTGATCAAGCTGAACACCTTGAGGAGATTAATCTAAATGTGGTGATTAGGAGTAATGGACAGAAGAGATACTTTAGTACTTTGATGACTGTATTGTCCATATTTGATAGAGAAGATCTGCATGCTGTGTATCAACTGGTAAGGGAAAAATACCAAGATGAGATGCCTGAAGGTTTTGACAGAGTTCTTTGGGGAGATTTGATGGTAATATTCAATCCAGATGATAAAGATGAGTTTTGGAGTTCACAGCTAGATTGGATTATTGTGAGTTGGAAGTTGCATGGTTCTTCAGGAATACATACGTTAGTGACTGATACAGGTTTAATCATCCATATGCTGGTAGAGAAGAAGTATCCTTTGAGAAAGGAAGTACTGAAGCAGATGTTGAAATTGAAGTTAGAGTCTGAAGAAGAGAATACTATGGCATTGGAGTTGATTAAATTTGTCAAGAAGATACTTGCAGAGTTAGAATCTGAAGAGTAAGATTGATGGGATTGAGAAGGGTTTGAGTGTTGGCTAACCACCACACAACAAATGGTCATCAGTTCACCATGCTTAACAGGCATAAGAACTGGCTAGTCCATAAGCAAACGGCTTGTGGTAAAGACTTCTCAAATCCGTTTATGGTTGACAATTTACCAAAAATTGTAAGGTTCTCAACTCACCTTGCTTCTGTGGTGAAGAGTTGGCTAGTCCATGATCAAACAGTTCATGGTAAAGACTAATCAAATCTGTTGATAGCTGATAGTTTGCTAAAAACTATATGGTTTATTAATGCACCATGTTATTACAATGAAGCATTGGCTAGTCCAAAAGCAAACGGTATTTGGTAAAGACAAATCAATTCCGTTGATGGTTGACAGTTTACCAAAAACTGTATGGTAATTAACTCACCATGTTTTTAAAATAAAGAGTTAACTATCCCAGAGCAAACTTAGTACGTGTGTTGAGATTCCGCATCAACATATTGTATTCATAATCAGTGTTTCTATATAGTCAGTTGTATTTATACATCTTGGCTATCATCCGTAATAGGCTGCAAAGATCTATTCATTTAGGGACTCACAAACCATGTTGTCTTGAATTGTGGCATGGTTTCTCAGATTAGAGGAAGTTCTAAGTTGATTGTTGGTTAAAAGGAACCTTGAAGAAGCTACACCTGTCAGGAAAGCCATTTCATCTTCTTGATTAAATACAGGAACAACAAGACCTGAGTCCATTTGAAGGAACTCGGTCATTGGTTTTGTTGAAGATTGAGGTAAGCTGTAAGTAATTGGTGGAACTGATGAGGTTTGATGATCTATATGAGACTGGTATTGTTGTGATGGTAGAACAGATGAATTACTGATTTGTGGTTGTGATAGATGAGGTGGTAGATACATTGGTGAGTATGATTAAGGAGATTGAACTTGTGGTATCATGGTATTTTTTTGTTGAGGAAACTGAGTGGAATTGTATTGAGAGTGATAGTTGTTAAGTTAAGATGGTGATTGATTGTAGTTAGCAACAAATGCAAGAGGATCTTGGTATGATTCACGCATCAAACGAGTTTCATTTTCATGTGCCTCGTGTTGTTTGAGATATGAGTACAATTGATCATAATTTGTAGTATGCAAATCTCTAGCCAACTTCACGTTCGTCACCAACTTGCTCCATTCTGGTGGTAGACTGTTCAGAAACTTTGTATTCACTTGGACTGGTCTCATTGACATATTGATAACATTCATGTTATTGATTAGTTGAGAAAATCTCCAGTAGTACTGATATAGTGTTTCACCCTTCACAAATGAAAACTTATCAAACTCGTCATACAATTTACATTCCTTTTCTTGTAATGACAATTTAGTGCCTTGCATAAGAAGCTTAACGCTGTCCCATATCTCTTTGGCAACTTTATGATGATTTACAATGGCATACACATCTAGTGGAAGACCTTGAAGAACGATGTTTGTAGCTTTAAGATCACAATTAGCTTAGAGTTTCTTTGCAACCGAAAGTTCTTCTTACCTCTTTGTCTTAGTGATGCCATCCTCTTCAACAACCGTAGGCCAAACAAGTGGACCATTTTGAACTGAGTTAAGAATGATTCTCCCATTCTCCCGAATCTCTATGTATAGTTCCATACGACTCTTCCACAAATCATACAAGGATTTTTCCAACATGGGAGGACGGTTATCGGCAGCGAGGCAAAATAACATAACTTCTTGCAAATGTTTGTCATTTTTAAAAAATTATTGATTGAACAGAAATAATAACCTTTTTTTGATCATTATGATTAAAGGTTGTTTATGTTTAGAATGTTTTTTGATTTTTTAAGTAATGAGATTGAGATTAAAACATGATTTTACAATTCTTGATAAAACCGGGAAAATAATTTAATACTTCACGAGATTCTACAAATCACAAAAAACCGTATAAATTTCTTAGGCCAACTTGTATAAATCTACCAAGCAAAATGTATAAATCACCCAAGTGTGAAATAGGTATAAATCGCCTAGAAAGAAATATGTATAAATCGCCTGAACCAAGCTTACGTAAAAATCGCTGACCAAAGTAGGTATAAATCACCGGATCTACACACGTATAAATCACCATCTACAATTTACGTATAAATCGCCGACTACAAATTTATGTATAAATTGCCAAACCAAATTACGTATAAATCGCCGAATTGAAACACGTATAAATGGCCGTATACAAACACGTATAAATCGCCGATATTAACCACGTATAAATCGCCGAAACCAAACACGTATAAATCGCCGAATTTAACATAAATCGCTGAAATCAATCACGTATAAATCGCCAAATTTAAACACGTATAAATCGCCGAAATCAATCACGTATAAATCGCCGTATTCAACCGTATACATCGTCGTATTCAACCGAAAACTTCATATCACTTAAAGACACAATTTTTAACATTTTTGTTTGATTTTTCTTGTAAAACTAACTATTCTAGGGGTAGTAGAAGCATAAAAACACAAACTTTAAGGTGTTTAACACAAAAAAAATTTGGATCAAGATTTTTGATAAAAAAAAAACTTTCGAACAAATAAAATCAAGAAAAGTGAAATCTTTTGATGTTTTTCAAAGTTTTCCTTTTACACCTAGCTTATACTAAGATAGATAAACAAGAAAGTTGAGAGCTTTATGGTTTTTAAACTCACAAAAGAAGAAAATCCTCTGTTTAAGTTGAAACCACATGCACGCCTAAAACAAGAAATAAAACACACACAAAACCAAACTAAATTACCCCATGGATTTTGATACCAATTATAGAATATATAAACTATCTAATCTCACAATCAAATGACAAAGAACTAGAGAGAAAGTGGAAGGATAAACACTTTTAGAGAGAGAAAGGAAGAGAGAATATTAGATTAGGTGAAATGAAAAGTAAACAACCAACACCCTCTCCATGTGTAGAGAGGGTACTTATACAATGTCTAATGGCCGACCATGGGGTCTAAATAGGCTTTCCATGGGCATTGGGCCTTTATACCTTACGAAGGTTCCAAATAGTAAATAAGACTAATGAGCTACGTATTTTAGGTGTGACCAAGACTTTTCTCGATTCCTAATAGTATATTTTTACATATTTGTGTGTTTGTGTGTTTTTCTGTATTGTTAAAGTCCGCTGTAATTTTTTGAGTTTAAAACTCAATACAGCGTATTCATATTTTTGGATACGACATATAAATTTTTTTTCTAAACAAATACAACGTATTCGACTTTAACATCAATATGGCATATCAGTTTACTGAATACGGCGTATTAGTCTATGTGACCTTTTCCTTTCCTAGCCAATTTATTACAGGAAATGGATGACCCCGACATCACTATGGAAGAGTATATTCAGCTTAAAGCTGAAAAAGCATGTAGGCGCGGTCAAGAGTTCAACTGGGGAACTGCTACGTATGGTAAGGTCGGGTATTTTGAAGATATCGACTACTTCAAAGATTTTGAGAACGAGTTCCCAGCCATTGTCTACAAAGATGCTCTAACATCTGAACCAGAAGTCTCATCCGAGCCTAACGTAAGTGCTCTGACATCATGTTAAAAAGGTTGATTTTGATTTAGTGATATCATTTGTTGAATCTGATGACGAAGATTACACTTTTACATACGATAAAACTCATTTTTTATAAATTATTTTCTGTCAATGATTTAAAATCGGATTCGGATAATGATGAAGATGATGTAATCGATATCAAACAGTCTTCGGGGGATATATCTGTCGAACCATTACCTGATGTAATAAGTTTCGATACACAGGGGTCAAATAAACTTTGGAAAACAAGTCATGATACGATCAGTAAATTTTTCAAAACTAAATCTTTTATCAAAGAATTAGGTATTAATAGCATAACTTGGAATTATCTTATCGAATGGATGCTAATAAATTCTTTTAAAAATTTATAGGTGTCATTTGGCATCCCGTTCAACCCCAAGTTGTTTTATAATGCTGGAGTGAAGCGGGAAGCAAGTCTAACTTAAAGACTTATCTGTAAACAAAACTGCTTAATGGGAGACAACCCAGAATGTAATTTTCAATTTTTATCGAGTCTGTCTTCCCAGACTGCCGATACGGCATATTTAACCTCAATGGATATGTCATATTGACTGTCTGGACGTTATCCAGTCTTTATTTTTCTGCACTTTAAACTTTATTGTCAGATTTGTCTATACGGCGTATTCATTAAATAAATATAGCGTATTTGACTTTTGACCCGTACTTAGGATTTTAAATACATGTCTCAATACGGCGTATCCTAAAATATGGATACGGTGTATCGACTTCCTGTACAGTTTTAAATTTTTAGGTTTTATTTTCTAACTAACAAATACTGGAGACAGAATTGCACTTTTTTCTGATATTTTGTACAAGAACCTTACTGTACGAAAAGAATCAATTTGGTGGAATGCTTATATTTTGGAATTATATGTGTGTGTTGTTCGTGCTAGGATTCAGACGCCTTCTCACACACACCCCTTTGCTTATAAACGCAACATGAAGGATCACACCGAGTAAATCTCAGGGGAGTTTCTTGTTTTGTTTCGTTAATTTCCTGTTTTTAATGTTATATTTATACAACGAGGTCGTTGTATATCTTAAGTGGTATGAGGAGAATTAAAACACTTACTTGTCCATAGTTTTCACAATAATATGCCTAATTTATGCCTAAATTAAAAAAAAATATTAGCATACTTTTGTGAAATTAGTTGTTACATAATCCGTACACATTAACCTTTAATTCCATTTGTGAGGATTTGGCCTTTCCGTTTCCCCCAATTTTACCCCTAAGTTCCATAGAAATATAAGTGTGTCGGTGACTGTAGTAAACTTTAGAACTTGGCTTGCTATATCTATTCAAGACCACAATAATAAGTACTATTTTAAATAGATAGAGTGACTTGTCTAAACTGGTAAATTTCTAGGCTTACACTTATAAAGCCTATATATGTTGTGATATTAACTAACTACACTGGTTAGTTAACCCCCATTTAAACCTTTTGTTTACTCTCATTTTTAGAGTAAGATACCCCTAAAAAAACCTGTTGAGCCGTTCCATTCTTTTCTTACACCAAATTTTGTTTCATTACACCTTTACACCTTAGCCTACCCTATTAGATTAAGTCCTTAATCGGTTGCTAGTTTCTTTTGTGTAAAGTATTATATTTCTTGTCGCAATGCAAATTTTCTATCTACGGTTAGGACGGGAAAATTGCACAATGCAATTGGGTACGTGTGTGAATTTTCTATCTACGGTTAGGTCTGGAAATTGCACAATGAAATGGGGATGTGAAAGTAGTGTAAATTTTTAGTCTTTATCTTTTAGTGTGTTTTACTACTTTCAGAATTTTTCTTATATCCGAAGTATGGAGGATAATGGATAAATTATCCAGATTTATTTAGATCGTGAAATGGTGAAAATAGAAAGAAATTTGTAGTAGATATTAAAAAATGGAAAAAAGAGAAAAATAGAAAGAAAATGATTCTGTAAAGTATTGTTGTATGTTGGTCGTAATAAACCAACCATGTATCTTTATGTATAAAGTGGTCGATATCGCCACTATTGTTGTATAGTATGTATATTATGGATGTTTGGGAGTTGGTGGTTATGGGAACGCCAACTAATGTTGTTTGATTGATCTATTGATCAAGGCATTTATGAGCCTAATTCGTGTCCACTAAAGCGTGAGTTGGTCTATGATCTTGTGTCTTTATTAAGGGATAGTCGGGAAAGTTTCTAGCAAATATGTACCTTATATGTTCAGACTTTTTGCTTAGACGCATGGGATTGGCTAAGCATTTCAAGATCCGTTCGTTCTTTTTTCTCTGACTTAATCTATTTGTTTTGTTCTTTTTTTAACACCAATTATTTTCCCTATCCTAATCCCTAACCTTTGGTTTGCTCAAATGAGGATGCGAGCAATCACATGTATATATTCCATTGTTATGGATGTGTATGTGTGATTTTATCCGCCTTGTTGGTGTATTTTCGTTGGTAAAAGGATTAGAATATTCCATACCCTTTATTGTTCTTCATCCTAACCTTTGGTTTTACTCAAATAAGGGATTGAGCAATCATGTGTGTCTATTCCATCGTTATGGATGTGTATATGTGATTTCATCGCCCTTCTTGGTTTACGACCATTGGTAAAGATTACTAGTCCTATTTTTAGCTTATTCGAGTTAAGAAGTAAGCAATCACATATGTCTATTCCATTGTTATGGATGTATATGTGTAGTTTCGTCCCCTTTTCAAAACAAGCTATTCAACCTCTAAGGCAAGAACATTGTAGACTTAGCAGTTGCATTGCATATGTTTACTAGAAGTCTAGTTATCAAGAAGAGGGTTGAAGATGTACAACTTGGAGTGGAGAGTTACTATAAAAAGCTCAACATCACCAAGCCACAAAAGGAACTTTCTGGAATCTCCTACAAAGAACCATACACCACAACATATGATCCGAAGGGAGTTGTATATCCGAATTTAAGAAATTGAAAGAGACTGATGCGGGCTGATGAACTGTACAAGTTTCCTAACGGAATGCTCAAATTTGTTCGTGAAACTCTCCATTACCGGCTGCTGAACTTTAAGTTAGGTTATAACACAGACATGCCGAAGAGAAAATAGACGGAAAAGGATCATAATCGGTGTAAAATTATGGTGAATCTGATTGACAACCAACTGCTGGAACGACGGATCGTGCAAAACATGGAAAGATTGGTTGGTGGAAGGGAACTTGAGATGGACTACAGGCTAATACAACGGACAGTATGACTTTGTCATACTCGGTCTTATCTCATAATAGGTCTTGTCTCATAGTCTTATCTTGTGAATATGTAAATATGTAGTGTTGATGACATCAAATAACGTCTATTTTATAGCATCATTTATCTCGTCTTTATTACTCGTTTTACATTCTTTTATATAATAATTGATACTTAATTGATTATATTTATTATTTGCAGTAAATATCGAGCATATGGTGAAAGTTAGTGAAAAGGCACGCATTATGGAGCATAAACGAAGAGTTTAAAAAAGTCTACTGATTCTCACAACCTATACGGCGTATCATTCAAGAAGTATACGTTGTATCCAAGACTTTGACGAACTTAAAGACCATTGCATGACTTTAAAGAATACGCTGTATCCACATCAACGATACTCCATATATAATACTTTGGTCAACGAAGAAGAACCAACTGGTTTTACATCAATACGCCATATCCATCAAGAAGATATGACGTATCCGTGCCTAAACTTCACAAAGACATCCATGACGAGAAGACTCAATATGTCGTATCCAAAATCTTTCATACGCCGTATTGAGAGGCGGTTAATGAATATTCTAGAATATTATAATCGTGGAGCCTACGCCAAATTACCCAATACGATGTATCCCACATGGCCCAATACGGCGTATCGATCAATTTCTAGACTCTATAAATACAAAACCCTAAACTCAATTTTAGGTATGCTTTAACCACCAAGTTCAATTTTTAGAAGACAAAAGAAGCCAAGAAGGTCCTGCAAGAGCACTTCAATCCATAGAGAAACCCTTGTAATTCCTATACTCTAAATAAGCGTTCAGTTTTTGGTATCATTCGTTTAACTTGGTTAGGTTACCTTAATCTTTCGTTTATCATGTTTGTATTCGTTACAATAGTTATTAGCTAATACCTTTAGGTATTAGCCATGTTTATGATAATTTAATGTTTGGTTAGTTTATATCAATCACATGCTTATTCGTGTGTTGAATTATGTTTATCATTTTATACTCATTTATGTGATTAAGTATGCGACCTATCATTCAACTGGATCTAGGATTACAAAATATAGAGTAGGCTAGATGCCGGGATAGCTCTCCATATCTGCAATTTATATATCTGGAATAATAGGATCACAAATAACGTGTTGTCTTTGCTCTTGGTTTAGTAAACAAGTTAGACTAGCAAGTGACCTAGGATTAACAAACAATGTTCTAATTCCCTAAGTAAAGATCTGGACAAGTGGACTATCAATATATAAAGAGTCGTTAAGCAGTAAGTTAGTAAACTCTCCGTGAGCTAGAATTCAATAAGATCACCATTATTGTCTTCTAAGATAGATTATAATTCAACAATGTTTGCTTTATGCGGATTTGGTTAATTGTGACAGAATTGCCAAGTCTAAGGTTTAGGAAGAAGTACCGTCTAAACCTAGGAATGATATGCTCCTCCGATATAAGACGATCATTGCACTTATAAACAAAACCTACATTATATTGGATTAAATATGGTTAGTATGTTTCTCTTACATTAGGCCTGACCGGTTCTTTATCTTCTGTCTATCACCTTGGGTGTGTTATTGTCATCAAAACCTTAGGTTAGATACCCAAAACTCATGCCATTCTCTCAGACTAAAAACCCCCTTTGAATTAGTTTAGGATTAACTTAGGTTTAACATAGAATAGAATAATTTAGGACTAACCTAAATAACTAAAATACTTATAGATTTAAGCATTTACACTCTCGCTTTTAGTGATTGATTGTGTGTTTTATATACTTGTAAAATATACCACAATATAATAATAATTCAAAGAGCAATTAAGAAAATTACCAAGTTACCCTTAGTAAAATCCACTCTCAAAAATATATATATAATATAATATATAATACGTATATTTAACCGGGAAGAATGATCACCCGGGTCGTTTCCCCAACGACTTGTGCAATTGAAACCTCGTTTAAGCTCGGATTATGATTTGAATGAAAGCAAAGATATTTTTATGATCTATAACTACCAAATAAAAGCAACAAGTAAAATTGAACAATTAAAAGCAATTAAACATTTAAAATGATTAACGGGAAACAAATAAAACGCGACAAATAAGCAAGTAAATCAAAATTAAGTCCTAAAAATGCAAACTAAATTCCTAAACCTAAATTAAGATAAAAGAAATTTTTAAGAAAAAGAAAAATATTTTTTTGATTATTTTTGAATTTTTTATTAATTAAAAACTATTTAAATCTAATTAAATCCTAAAAAAAATAATTGAAAATTAAATTATTTCCTAGATAAAACCAAGAACAAAAATTTTAAACAAAAAAGGAACACGAATTTTTCCACTTTTAAGATTCAGATCTATTTTCCTAAAATTTCAAACTAACTAAAAGCTTAAAAAATGATAAAACCCAATTATATATATATAATATATATATAATAAATATATATATTTATAATATAATATATATATATAAGCCTAAAATTTTTTATAAAAAGTTAACTAGAAAAAGAAAAAGATGAGAAATTTTTATAAAAATAAAAGCCCTAATTTTACAGTTTTTAATTAAAGTTTAATTAAACTAATTAAAAATTAAACCTAATTATTAAAATTAAAATTAAAAACTAATTAAATACTTAACTAAGGACTAACTATGCAAGGACTAAAAGGACTAACAGTGCAAACTAACTAACAGATGAAGGACTAACTGAGAAAACAATTAAAACTTAAAAATTACACTTTCTACCCTGAGGGCCCAACCCGTTTACAAGCCTAGCCCAATTAAGCCCAAAAATAAGTTTAGTTTTAAAAACAGCTTATTATTGAAAACTTATAAAAGCAAAGTTGTAAAACAAGTTGGTGTGAACAAATTTAATAAAAGGAACTTGAGCTGAAAACCACAAATAAGCTCAAAAAGAGCTTATTAATAAGCTGACTTCAGTGAGTAAGGGTTTCCCCTTGGATTTGCTTATTCAGCTGTAAAAAGCTCAAATTAAGCTCAATTTTCAAAACAAAAGAAGTTCTAGAAAGCTTATGATGTGTATTAACTAATTATGAAAAGCTAAATGGCTAAATGACACTTAATACTATCTAAAATTGATAAGCAAAACAGCAAACTCAGGTTATAAATCAAAAAGCTCAAAAACAATGTAAGCTTAATTCTTTAATAAGCAAAATTAGACTCTCAGCTATTGAAAACTACTTAACCTATATATAAGCTAAGAAACAAGATCATAAAAACTTAAGCTATAAGCTAGAATTTTGAATTAAAAAACTATTTCCTCTAACCTACTGTTTTTGGTCTTTTTGACGATTTAAATTAGTGGAAAAGTTTTTTTAAAGCAAATTAAAGCTAACCTAGTAAGCCTTGGAAATGTAAATTAGGCAAGACTGTAACTAAAGCTACTAGAAAACCTAAAATAGAATATAAAATTAGCCGCTTAATTTCCCTAATTTTAACCATGCTTTAAAAATATAAAAGCTTAAAAATCAGCAGCACTAACTGATTTAGTGTTGCTGATGCAATTGGTAAACCAAGTACACACTTGAGTAGGCACTCCTAAAGGTTTAGCCTGCACTAATTGAGTGAAAATTGACACAAGCAAACACAAAACCAAGCTTAAATCAGCTTTTGTATCAAGATTTTGACTAGCTAGAAAAAAGAGTTTAAGCTCCCCTAGTGATAACCCTAAAATTAAATCATAACTTTTTTTATATTTCAAAACTAACCTTATTAAAACAGCCAACTCATTTCCTAGTGAATTATTTAACATAATCCAAAAGCCTGTCTTAATTGAAATGAACAAGATCCTTTTGACTTTTTTACAGTCCAAAACCATCTTAATCCAAACAACCCTTTTCCCTTCTTGGACTGATTGGAAAAACTCTGAAAAATTAAATCTAATTTAATAAAGCTACAAAACCTGATATTAACTTACTTATATACAAACTTAATTACCAAGAATCTTGATCAACAGGATTAATCAAAATAAGATATACACTAATGTCTCTTAGTATTTTTGGTCCCTTTTTTTAATGGTTTAGACAAATTAATTTATAAAACAAATGGAATCGAAACTATTATAAACAAAACAGATATAACTCATAAGATTATAGCATATGATACACAAATAGCAATAATAAAGTGACCAGATTAAAGCCTAATAAACAATCTTACACTATATAAGCCTAAACATTAATGGCAAAAAGAAATATAAAGAAAAACATTAACAAAAAATACCTCAGCTCAAACAGAACTTATCTCAAAATGACTCATCAACCAAGCTCTCCCAAGCTCTCCTAGCTTATTTAAAACTAAGGAGGAAAAAAGGTCCTTCTTTGGTTTTTCCCATTACAAACCAACTTCCAAATAGCTTTCCCACTCCTTTAATTAAAGAAAATAAATAGCTTTAAAGCTGATGCTTAAGTTTTACAAGTATGCAATTAGGGGGGCTGATTCTTTAGTTTACAAGTATTATTAAGGCTTATTAAGCTCAAATCAAGAGCTTATAGACTCTTGAGAGCTGAATTGAGCTTATTAAAAACAGTTTGGCTGATTGAGAGAGCTTATGAGTTGAAAGAAAAGAGAGCTTATAACAAAATTAAACTAAATTTCATTAATAAAAACTGAATTACATTACTTAAAAAGAAATTACAACTTATTTTAAATCAAAATTACATTAAGCTTTAAAAGCTACACTAGGCTAAAAACTAGAAAAAAGAAAAGATCCTCTCGTGTGTGTGATGGAAGGTCTTATTTATAGCTGATCCATGAAGCTTCTAGGCCTTGAGTTTGTTAGAGGCGCCCATCAATCTCTGCCATTAGATCAACCAATCATTGGGTCAACATTTTGAGCCGTTAGATCACTAAGTGACCTCACACGGATTGCCAAGCTGGCAATCCGTTTGAGGCTCACTTGTGTTTCTTTTCTGAGTGAAATGAGTGCAAAACCTACATCCATGTGTGCTTTCTTGAGGCTGATGTGTGCTTCATTGTTTGAGTGACTAATGATTGCTCTTGATTTGACTGAATTAACCTTTCCATTGTGTTTAGGAGCTCTTGAATAGACCTCTGTATCCCTCAATTGTAGAAAGCCATTTGTTTTTATAGCTTGGTGAAATGAAGAAGACGGGTAAATAGTGTTTGGGTTTGGCGCCATTTGTTTTAACTGAAAGAGTAAAAATTCAGTTTGAAGTTTGAGGAAATTGCAAATATGGCCCTTGTCTTTGTTTTTCCCATTTGTAGTGTAAAACAAAGTTTTGAAAATGGCATCATAGGTCCTTGTGGTTTATGAAAAGGTTAATGGACTAGTATAATGGGCTTATAGATTGGGGTTTTGGTTTAAATAGTATCCGGGTAAGGTTTTTTAGGGTTTTGAGGCCCAATAAGGGTTTAGGGACTATTTTTGGACTTTTGTGAAAGTTAAGGGACTGAAATGGCAATTTAGGGATTTTGTCTTTTTATGGTTGACTTCTGTTGACCATGGTTTGACTTTCCTTTGACTGTTTGACTGAGGGTTGACTTTTTCATGGCTTTACTTCTGGCTTTTGTACACTCTTCCGTTCTCGTGTCCGTGCTTGCCCATTTTTGACGGTTTTCTTATGATTTTTGATATATCCGTACCTGCACACACAAAACACAAATACAAGCATATTGTTGCCGTTTTTGGTCTGTTTTGGATTTAATTTGGCTATTTTAAGCATAAATGGATATGTGTATTTTACACTTATCAGTGATCGACGCCCTACTTACCAATGAAGCTACAACTGATCGGGTACACTACCCGTTAGTGTTGTTTTTAGATAAAGTTGGCAAAATATAAATAGTAAAACTTGATAATAAAATTACCTACGTACAATGACACATCAAGTGTACAAACTTTAGTGCATATGTGTTAAGTTCAATTTTTCATGAATTATTCATTAAATTCAAAATCTTTCAAAATATGTACTTAACACTATATCTTACCCTCATTAATTGAGGGGGAGCATTAAAAATGTTCCTAATAAGCATGCTATTCAGTAACATTTTTCTCTTCCATCTATATCTAAAATATCAAAAGATTTGACATTTTTGATAAGGGGAGAAGATGTGATTAAACTATGCAATTAATAAACATGATCTTAAAAGACTTAAATGTGGTCTCCTCCTTGTTATGTGCAAAATGTTTTTAAATGTCGAGGCACATATGAATGGGGAGCAATTTTGGAAAAGATGAAACCATCAAGTTACAAAAGTTTAGATTTATATCACTAGTACCTTGATTGATTTTCAAATGGTTTTATTAGATATAGTGGAAATACCCAAAGAACGACCATGTACATATTATAAAGGAGATATAAGGAAGTTAAGGATAGGTATTCGTTCCATTATCTAGCCAAAACCGGAGAGATCTACCCAAGGACTTTCCTATGGTTAGATTAGAAGTCCTTAGACATGATATATAAAAAGGAGTAAATTAAGAATGGGAATAATGCTGACTAAGACAGAGATAACACTGGAACAAACCTAAAAAGGTTTTAGTGATGAAGTCTTGGTAAGAATTTAAGGGGTTGAAGAATGAAAAAGAAATGTAATAAAGGGTCTAAAGAAAAAAGTCCTCCATACACTTAGGCAGAAACCATGTCAATACATATGCTATCAGAAACACTAAGATGTTGTCTGGTATTGAAGATAGTCATCATGGACCCAGTGATGCAATGCACAACCCTCCCTAACCACTCAAGGTCTCTTAAAAGACTCTTGTTTTATTTCTCACATAGACAAACACGTTATTCATCGACTTTCTCACTCCGAGTTAGTTGATATTGAAAAGGTAGCAATCAACTCTAGCCTCTGATTACTAAAACCAAATTGCACTGTCGATTCTAGATCCAAAAGAGATCATCAATAAATCTCATTAGGACACTATCTAATTGTACACCTATTCTTCCGTGAAAACAAGAGAAATAATAATAGTCCTACGCATTATCCTTGTGATATTGCCAGAACATCAGAGTGGTATTCACAGTATTCACAGTAACGATGGAAATCCTACCAGTGCCAATGATGTGTCATTGTGAGTAGGTATTTTATGTATCAAGTTTTACTATTTATTTTGACTATACCTAAAAACAACACTCTAACGCGCAGCGTACCCGGTCAAGATGTAGCTTCATTCGTAAGTAGGGTGTCGATCACTAAGAGCAAGAGCATTAATCCTTAGTTCTATCAGTATTTTAGTTATCTATGTTCGTTCTAATTGATTATATTCTATGTTAAACTTAAGATAAACCTAAACTAAGGGAAAAGGGGGGTTTTCAGCCTGAGAGACTGGCACGAGGTTTAGTTATCTAACCTAAGGTTTTGATGAAAAGTAAAGTAATATACGCACAAAAGAAGATCAACAAATGATAGTTAAATGGTCAAGAACCAATGTAAGGAAAACATATCCACCATGAATAATCTGATAAAACGCTGGTTTGTTTATTAGTGCAATGATTGACTTATCTCGAAGGGCATATCTTTCCTAGATTAAGGTGGTACTTCTTAAAACCTAGACTTGCTAATTCTGTCACAATCAGAAGCATCCGCATAAAGCAAGCATTTGTTGATTATAATCTATCTTAGGAGATTAATAATGGTGCTCTTACTAAACCCTAGCTCATGGAGACTTTACCCACTTACTGCTTAATGGCTCTTTATATACTAGTAGTCCACTATCTGAGTTCATACCAATGGAATAAAAACGAACTTGTTTCTACCAAGGTCACCCTATGGCTCAACTAAGCTCACTAAACTAAAGGAAAAGATAGGTCAATATTTTTGATCCTATGATTCTAGATATATGAATTGCAATATGGAGAGCTATCCCAGACTCTTAGCCTATGCACAAACAACACCAAAGTTGCAGCGCATTAAATATGTAGGACTAGACCCAGTTAAATGATAGGTCGCATACTTAAGCACGTAAACAAGTATAAATTGATAAACATAATCAACAATCAATGATAAATTAAGCAATCAATATAAACAAACCAAACATTGGACCTTCATAAACATGGCTGATACCTAAAAGTATCAGCCGATAGTGATTGTAAAAATACACACGGTTTCATATATGAACGATTAAAGAAAAGAAACCTTAACCGAATGCGTATTTGGTTGTGTGAAGATTACAAGAGTTTTTCTATGATCTTGTTGCTCTTTTCTGACCTTATATGCTCCTTTATTCGTCTCTTGGTCGACTTGGTGGTTTAGGGTTTCACTTGCATACCTAAAACTGAGTTTAGGGTCTTGTATTTATAAAGCCTGGAAAAGGGTCGATACGCCGTATCGGGCGATGTGGGATACGGCATATTGGGGATTTCTTGGAGTAAGGAACATGTTTGATATCATTTAGAATCTTCCTGTATAATAAACCTTGGATACGGCTTATAGAGGCTCTTGGATACGGCGTATAGGTCTTTGATGTTTGTGGTTTCTTTGTGAAGTGCAGGCACGGATACACCGTAACTTATTGATGGATACGGCGTATTGATGTTAAACCAGTTGGTTCTTATTAGTTTACCAAAGTATTATATACGGCGTATCGTTGAGGTGGATACGACGTATTCTTCAAAGTCAGGCAATGGTCTTTTGATTCGTCAAAGTCTTGGATACGTCGTATAGGTCTAGAATAATACGGCGTATTTGCTGTCAAATCATTAGACTTTCTCTAACTCTTTTTTTCTGCTCCAAAATGCGTGCCTTTTAGCATAACTTCACCAATTACTCCATAATTACTGTAAATAACAACTTTAAGCAATTAAGTACTAATTCATGCAATAATCATACCAAATGAGTAATTTACATGGGATAAATGATGCTATAAAAGTAACGTTATTTGATGTCATCAAATATGCCCCCACTTGAATCCTACTTATCCTTAAGTAGCCTTTTGAAGTTTATAAAAATGTATCCCTAAGGATTTTTCTGTTAAGCATTTATCCGATCAATTACAAGTACACAACCAAACACCTCACGAAATAGGAAGATGAAAACACTCAAATCACTCAACTAATCTATGTGGTAACATAAAATAATTCGCTCAATTGCTCGGTCGTAACGAGTATTCTATCATAGGCTTTGCAAGGATACACATCTCCACCACTAGAGATAAGGAGTAACAAGTTTATATAGATAAATTGGGTTTTTATAATAAGGTTTAGGATTGATCATTTTAACAATCTTTCACCAAAAGTACCACACCAACAAGGCAACTGAATCACACATACATGGCCGTAACAATGGAATAGACATGTGTGTTCAATCACATCCTCATTCGAGTTTAACCAAGGGTTAGGATGAAGAATGATATAGGGTATGGATCTTCTAACTTTCACCAAAAGTAATAAACCAACAAGGCAACTGAATCATGCATACATAGCCGTAACGACGGAATAGACATGCATGAGTCGATCACATCCTCATTCGAGTAAAACCTAAGGTTAATGATTAGGAAAGGGAAATAAATTGTTGTTAAATAAAAATTACGAAACAAATAGATTAATTCCAAAACAGATAAGGCACAAGTTGCTAGATACTTTCCCGACCGTCACCATGATAAAGACTCTTAAATATTTACAAAAACATCTTGATCATAGATAAAAAACAACAAACTATGTTGGCGTTCCCGTAACGATTTTTTCTAATTTTTTTGTTTTTTAACATATACGTAACTACGAAACTCGGTGTAATTTCACCATCTTCAAGATCATAATAACTCTGGATAATTTCTTTGATAATTCTTCATTCTTCGGACGTACCAATAATTGTGATGGTAGTAAAAATACATAAGTTTTGAATACTTTATACATTCCCATTTTCAATGTAAAAATTTCTTCCCAACTGTACCAAAGATAGAAATTTGACACAAGACTCGGGAAATACATACTTTATACTTTAAGCAACTACAAACTGATAAATGGACTTAATCTAACAGGGTAGGCTAAGGTGTAAAGGTGTAACAAAACAAACAGTTTGTGTTATTCCTAAAGGATTGGCTCTATTGGTTTTTCTATGGGTATCTTACTCTAAAGATTAGAGTAAACTAAGGGTTTATACGGTAATTTAACTAACCAGTGTAGTTAGTTAATAAAACAACATATAAAGGATTTTTGGGTGTAATCTTAGAAATTTACCAATTTAAACAAGTTAATTAAATCCATAGTACTCATTATTGTGGTCTCGAATAAATATACAAGCCAGGTTCTAAAGTCTACAACATCACCGACACACTCATATTATTGTGGGATTTGGGTAAACATTTGGAAAAGGATAAGGTTAAATCCTCACAATATCTAATAAGGGTTATTGTGTGCAGGTTATGTAACTAGTAATTTCACAAAAGTATGCTTGATTTTTTTTAAATTTGAGCAGAATTTAAGCATTTTAGTGTGAAAAATAGGACAAGTATACATTCTAATTCTCATCCCCCACTTGAATTATACAACGTCCTTGTTGTATAGATAAAACATTAAAACGGGAATTTAAAAGAATTAAAATGAGAAACTCCCCTGATATTTTGCTCGTATGATTCTCCATGATGATTTTATGAGCAAAATGTGTTGAACAGCCGTCTTAAGATTTCAAGACTCTAACATTTTGAGATTTCCAGATTTATAAATAATCCACCAACGTTGTTGATTTGTTCCAGTAGGTCATGTGTAAATTCTTAAAAAACAAATGCAACTCTATCTTCGTGTATTCATTGGTTAGACTTCAAAATAAAAACCTAAAACTATACAAGAAGTCGATACGCTGTATCCACTCCCCAAGATACGCCGTATTGATACATGTAGAAGTCGAATACGTTGTATTCGTTTAACAAATACGCCGTATCGACTAGTCTGACAATAATGTTTAAATTGCAGAAAAGTAAAGACTAGATAACGTTCAGGTAGTCAATACGCCGTATCCATGGGGTTTGGATATGCCGTATAGACAGCCTGAGAAGATAGACTCGATAATAAAATTGAAAATACATTTCGGGTTGTCTCCCGGCAAGTACTTTTGTTTACAAAAAAGTCTTTAAGTTAGACTTGCCCCAATTTAATCTCATCCTTAAAAAACAATTTGAGGTCGAACGGGATGCCAATCGGCACATATAAATTCTTTAAAAGATTTATTAGAATCCCTTTGATAATATAATTACAAGTCATGATATTAAAATTTAATTCCTTGAGAAAAGATTCAGTTTTTAAAAAAATTATTAGATGTATCATGACTTGTTTCCAAAAGCTTATTTTACCCATGTGCATAGGCATCAACATCCATATTTATTACATTACCCCCCAAAAACTTTTAATATCAATTTTATGATCATCATTGTCCTTATCCGATTTTGAATCATCGGGATAAATTATGTTAAAAGGAAATAGATCATTAAAGTATAAAATGTTTTGTTCCTCTTCATCATATTCGGACAATGATGTTTCATCTTTCAAATCAAATTCATCGATATGTTGAGGACTTACAGTAGGTTCAGTTAAGAAATCTAATTTAGACGTTAGAGCATCATTGTAAACAATGGCTGGAAATTCTTTCTCAAAATCTTTAAAGTAGTCTAAATCATTAAAATAACTGACCGTAGGCTTGGGTGACGGAAACGAAGGCATATTGACTTTATCATTATCATTTTCTGAATCCGTTTTCAAATCGTCGACATAAATTATTTTATAGGAAAATGAATTTTTGTCATAAATCACCGTGTAATCTTCATCGTCGGATTCGTCAAACGATATTCTAAAGTCAATTTGATTGTCGTTAAGAGGACTTACCGTGGGTTCACACGAGAGTGCTACTTCAGATGTTAACGCGTCATTTAAGACTATAGCTGGGAATTCAGTTTCAATAGATCTGAGGTCGTGAACGTCTTCATTACACCAGATCTTACCGTACGTAGCAGTCTCCCAGTTATACACCTGACCACGCCTACGAGCTTTTTCTTCCTCAAGTCTGATATACTCCTCCATAGTAATGTTGGGGTCGTCCATTTTAATCTGTAATAAAATAGCTAGGAAAGAAAACGGTCAAATAGCCTAATACGCCGTATTCAGTAAACTGAATACGCCGTATTGATGATAGAGTCGAATACGCTGTATTGGTTTAGAAAAAATTTATACGCCGTATCCAATAAATTGAATACGCCGTATTCAGTATTCGACTCAGAATATTACAGAAGACTGTAATAATGCAGAAAACACACAAACACACAATATGCAAAAATATACAATGCAGAAAATTAAACACACAAATATGCAAATTAATCTAAGCTAAACTAAACTAAAACACTAAAAAAAGAATTAAATAACTTCACTCCCCGGAAACGGCGCCAAAAACTTGATGTGTCGTTGTAAGTAAGTATTTTATGTTTCAAGTTTTACTCCCTCCGTCCCAAATTAATTGTCCCTCTTTCCATTTTGGGTTGTCTCAAAATTATTATCCCCTTCTAAATATAGTTGTGAGTAATGTAGCAAGTTTACTATATTGCACCTAATGATACTAGAAATTACAAACTTTATTCAAAACTTTAATTAATCGTATAAGGATAAAACTGTCATTTTGCAAAAAAGTAAGAGAGAGAATACAATAATGATTATGTTTTCTTAAACTGTGTATTTTTGTCGGGGGACAATTAATTTGGGATGGAGGGAGTACAATTTATTTTATGCCGACTATACCTAAAAAAACACTCTAACGGGCAGTGTACCCGGTCAAGATGTAGCTTTGTTGGTAAGTAAGGTGTTGATCACTAAGAGCGAGAGCATTAATCTTTAGTTCTATCAGTATTTTAGTTATCTATGTTAGTTCTAATTGATTCTATTCTATGTTAAAACTAAGTTAAACCTAAACTAAGGGCAAGGGGGGGTTCAGCCTGAGAGACTGGTACGAGGTTTAGTTATCTAACCTAAGGTTTTGATTATAAGTAAATGTAACACCCCCTTATTTGACATATAGCATCGGAAGCTAAATTTGGGTATTACTTCATGAATCAACAGTCATAATCATAGAAAACGACTCAAAAGAGACGTTTTGGAAAATTTAGTTATCATTCAATATTATTTTAGAGTTTTACAAAAGGAGGTCCCAAAATACATATGAAAACATAGAGTTTAAATGATAACAAGTTTGGACGTCCTCAAGTCCAATGCCACTCCGTGCCATAGGTTGCTCAATTTCCTGAGATAAACATGCTAAAAGGTCAACACAAAGGTTGAGTGAAATTCACATGTTTGAAATGTAATAGTTGAATACAAGTCAATGTAATAGTAATCATTGCAACGAATACAATTATCATGGTAAACAATATTATATTATTTCACTAAGCTTATGACACCGAAGCCTTAAGTAAATGTTATTCATAAGTTGTTCTTCATAACTAAAATTTCCAAAATGTCTCTTTTGAGTCGTTTTATATTATTATGACTGTTGCTTCATGAAGTAATACCCCAATTTAGCTTCCGCTGCTATATGTCAAATAAGGGGGTGTTACAGATTGGTATCAGAGCCTCGGTTATGTCAAACAAGGTTAAAACCTAAACTATAACTACTTTTTCCATCCAAGAAAGTCCTCCGTGCCACTATATTTCCTGAATAGTATGTAAAGAAATTTGCGTAGCAAATGATACATAACTATTAATTATATATAAATAACTTATGTTATTTTTCCACTGGGTTGTTTTAGAAATATGTCTTCAAACACTCATAACTATATCTACCCTATTATCATCCCATCTGATTCCAATGTTGAGGATGCTTTTTCCTCTACAAATACTCCTGACTATACCCCGACTTTACCAGACTATTCCCCACCTCACCGGGAAACACTTCTTCTGACCCTTTAGAGGATCTATCTAAGGATCTCTTGGCCTCACTAGCCATCTCACCTTTCCACGATGATCAATATATGAAGGTCATGCAAGCATATCATGCTACTAGTAATAAATCACCTATTCCACTACCACGAGCTCCTATTTCTCCATCGCCTGTTTTGCCTTCATCTCCAGTGTTACCACCATCACCACTATTTGATCCCTGAGATTTCTTTCTTCCAGAGGAGATTTTGCCACCTCAGAAACAAGCCTGTTTCCTATCATCCTCCTCTACTGATTTCTCTACCCCACCTTAGGTATTTGAGATTAGAGAGAGTTCTCATAAGACGCATCTGGAGCACCATGAGGAACAGATCGAGACTATTTTGAATCACTTAGATGAGCTCCCTCTTGAGCGCATTGAGCACATGGAAGATAAGATAGAAGGTCTTGGTAATGGTCGAGTAATCATACAGCGAGATTTTGACCAACTAGAAACCAAACTTCAAGAAGCCCGTACCCAGATTTCTGGATTTCAGAGAGAGCAAATAAGGCATGACGACGAGATTGTTCTTGCTCGCGTCAGGATTTCTACTCTAGAGATGATCATCGAGGATATCCAGGTTCGCCACCGATCAGATATGAAGAGTCTTCTGGACAAGATCCATGAGCTCAAGAACCACAAGGGAGGACCACCAGACTACTAGACTAGATCTTTGTCATTTACAGCTTTTGTTTAGAATCCAACCACGGGATGTGTGGCATAAATAATGACACTTGTCAAATTTTGGTTATGTAAAATATGTAGACAAGTTGTTTATGACATAATGAAGTTGTGATTCCATTATACCTCGCTGTTTCATGATACCGATTTATGTATGTCGTGGTTGTCTATCCTATACCCTGTGTTAAGGTTATTCATGTATCGTATCTTTATGTATCCAGGTTACTATGGCTCTCTTACCACCAGGTTTTCTCGAACCTTTGTATCCGGATATGATTAATGCTCAAGATATTGAACATATGATCCCACCTACACCACCTAGAGACATTGAGCCTCCTGTTGAATCACCTATACCATTATCTCCATCTTCATCAGTTGGATCTTCATCACCGGTTAGGTCAACTACACCACCACCAGACTATCCCTTTGATGAGTCTATCTTTGCAGAGTTAGATAACTCGTTATGGATCATACCGCGACCACTGGAAAGTGAACCAGTCCCCGAGAAACCTAATGAGTCAGATGCTTGTTAGAGTGTCCATCTCTGGAAGTCCTAGATTCCAAAATTTTCCGTTATATCCTGCAATGTAATATCAAAGGATGTGTATTTCTTTGTTAGAACTTGTATCAAATAAGTATCTATGTCAAATGATTTCAATATCACTATGTATGAAAATTTTGACAAAAGACTTGTGATATGACTTTATCATTGTATGGATTCTTATTTTGTGTTGTCTTGTAAATGTTGATAGAATGGCTCCCAAGAGGACATCAACATCTGCAGCACCAGCCATGACTCAGGCCGCCATCAAGAAACTAGTTGCTGATAGTGTTGTCGTAGCTCTGGAAGCACAAGCTACTACCATGGCAAATGCTGACAATACCAATAGGAACACCGGACCAAGAGAAACTACTGTAGTAAGAAAATGTAGCTACAAATGAACTGCCAACCTTTCAATTTTAAAGGTACGAAAGGTGTTGTTGGCATCATCCGCTGGTTTGAACAAACTGAATTGGTAGTTTCTCGTAGCAACTGTACCGAGGACTGCAAAGTGAAATTTGCTACTGGTATTCTAACTGAAGAAGCTTTGTTCTGGTGGAATTCATTCGCCCAGTCTATTAGAATAGAGGAATCCTACAAGACCACCTGGTCCGAATTTAAGAATCTCTTAATAAAGAAGTATTGTCCCCCGAAACGCGGTCAAGAAAATGGAAGATGAATTTTACAATTTGACTATAAAAGGGAATGATATCAAGACTTATGTTAGAAGATTCCAGGAATTGGCAGTCTTATGCCCAACTATGATACCAAATTCTAAGAAACTTATAGAAGTCTTCATCGGGGGATTATCCAGAAGTATTGAAGGAAATGTTACCGCTTCAAAGCCTCAAACTTTGGAGGAAGCCATTACCATAACCCATAGGTTAATGGATCAGGTAATAAAACATAATTTTGTCTAAGGAACCAATGATCACAAACGAAAGTTTGATGATAGAAGAACCTTCACCAACAACAACAACTACCAGAATAACCGGAACAACAATAGCAACCACAATAATGATCCCCAACAACAACAAAATAGAAGGCAAGAAACCGTCAGGGCTTATGTTGTCACCCCAACTGAAAACAGTAGGTATACTGGAAGCCTTCCCCTGTGTAAGAAATGCACCCTGCATCACACAGGACCTTGCACTATCAAGTGTCAGACTTGCAACAAGGTGGGTCATCTGACCAGGAACTGCAGAAACAAAGGGCCAGCCACTAGAAGCAACCTGCAACCAGTGTCAGTAACTTGTCATACCTGTAGAGAGAAAGGGCATTACAGAAACCAGTGCCCAAAGGCAAACAATAGTGCCTATGGAAGAGCATACTTTCTGAGGGATAAGAATGCTCACCAAGACCCGAACGTAGTCATGGGTATGTTCCTTCTAAACCAACATCTAGCTAGAGTATTATTTGATTCAGGAGCCGACAAAAGTTTTGTATCCATATCTCTTGCTTCTATGCTTAATATCCCACCAATTACACTAGATACTACCTATAACATTGAAATGGCCATTAGAAACCTAGTAGGTACTAATACCATTATCCAGGGTTGCACTCTAATCTTACTAAACCAACCTTTCGAAATTGATCTCATGCCGATTAAACTCGGTAGTTTTGACATCGTCATTGGTATGGATTGGTTATCCAAGTATAATTCTATAATTATCTATGACGAGAAAGTCGTCCACATCCCAATCGACGGTGAAACTTTGATCATCCGAGGTAATCGAAGTAAAACCCAACTAAGCCTCATATCCTGTATTAAAACCGAAAGATACATATCCAAGGGATATCAAGTTTTCATAGCACAAGTAATGGAGAAGAAGTCAGACGAAAAACGACTAGAAGATATACCAGTAGTCAGAGAATTTCCAAAAGTTTTTCCTGAAGATCTACCCGGCCTTCCACCAATTCGCCAAGTAGCCCGAGCACCCTACAGATTAGCTCATTCAGAAATGTAGGAACTATCTGACCAACTACAAGAGTTAGCAGACTGAGGTTTTATCCGACCAAGTACTTCGCCTTGGGGAGCTCCTATCTTATTTGTTAAAAAGAAAGACGGATCTTTCAGAATGTGTATTGATTACCGGGAGTTGAATAAACTTACCGTAAAGAATCGTTACCCATTACCCAGGATCGATGATTTATTTGACCAACTTCAAGGTTCGAGTGTTTACTCAAAAATTGACTTCAGATCAGGCTATCACCAACTGAGAGTTAGGACGAAGATATTCCCAAGACTGCTTTTAGAACGCGGTACGGACACTATGAATTCCAAGTAATGCCATTTGGTTTAACTAACGCACATGCTGTATTCATATATCTCATGAACCGTGTGTGTAAACCATACTTGGATAAATTTATGATAGTATTCATCGATGATATTCTTATCTACTCACATAACCAAGAAGAACACGCAAATCACCTAAGAATAATCTTGGAATTACTCAAAAAGGAGAAATTATATGCCAAGTTCTCCAAATGTGATTTCTAGATCAGTATCGTGCAATTTCTCAGGCACGTGATTGACAGTCAAGGAATTCATGTTGACCCTGCCAAGATTGAAGCAGTTAAGAATTGGGCATCTCCTACCACACCCACAGAAGTACGCCAATTCTTAGGACTCGCCGGCTATTATCGGAGATTTATCGAAGGTTTCTTAAAGATTGCAAAGTCTTTTACTGAATTAACCTAGAAAAACAAGAAGTATATCTGGGGAGAAAACCAAGAGTCAGCCTTCCAACTGCTAAAACAAAAATTGTGTGAAGCTCTAATCTTAGCATTACCAGAAGGAAACAACAATTTTGTCATTTATTGTGATGCATCACATCAAGGTCTGGAAGCGGTGTTAATGCAAAGAGAGAAAGTTATTGCATATGCATCTCGACAACTCAAGCCTCATGAAGAGAACTATACTACACACGACCTTGAATTAGGAGCTGTTGTGTTCACTCTTAAAATTTAGAGACACTATCTGTATGTCATAAAGTGTACTATTTTCACTGATCATAAAAGTCTTTAGCATATCCTTGATCAAAAAGAGTTGAACATGAGACAACGTCGTTGGTTAGAATTGCTCGCAGATTACGATTATGAGATTCGCTACCATCCTGGAAAGGAAAATATTGTAGCAAATACCTTAAGCCGGAAGGAATGAATCAAACCACTCCGAGTTAGAGCATTAGTCATGACCCTTCACCCAAAATTACCATCATAAATCCTCGAAGCCCAAATTGAGGCGATCAAAGAAGAGAACATCGAAGCTAAGAACCTACGAGGAATGGACAAAGCATTTGAAGTGCGTCCTGATGGAACCTGATGTATCAAGAATCAAAGTTGGTTACCACTCTTTCGTAATTTGAGAAACTTAATCATCTATGAATCCCATAAATCGAAGTATTCCATCCAAGGATCATTGATCAAAGGATCAAAGGATCATTGATTCATCTCTAAGGTTACAAGGTATAAGAAGATAAAGAGAAGAAGTTTAAGCCACTAGAGAAAACAAGGTATAAGATCAAAGGATCATTAATTCATCTCCAAGGTTACACTACCCATTCCAAGTAATTCGAACCCTAATAAGCGCTAGTAAGTCCTATAACTTGTTCAATAAGCTCCTAATGTGTTTTAGATCATGTGTAAGCTTGGATTGAGCTATATATTAAGCTCATAAAACCCTAAGCAACACGCTTGGTTTTCCTAAACCAAACGCGCGTTTAAAACCTTAAAAGCTCTTTTTGTAAACCTAATAAGTTATAAGTCATAAGCTGTTGTAATTAGCTATTTCTATAAGCTCACTTATCACTTTTATAATCATTAAAACTAATCCTAAAAGCCCTAACCCATCGGGTTATTGTTTCTAAACCAAACGTGCCCATTTTGGATTCTTAAGCTCATAAGCTCTTTTCATAAGCTACAAGCTCGTAAAACTTACTTATTTTAGCTTATAGTAATAAGTTATAAGCTGCAAATTAATTTCGAGATTGAAAATACAAAGATTATGGATTATGGACTAGAAATGCAATTCGAACCATGCAAAGGGGTATATATTGTAAATATTGAAACTTGTATAATTTTCAGACCAAAAGTGTAAATACTCTAAAGTTAAACCACAAGGGCCTATTTTGCCATATTCCAAAGTTAAAGGTATAATATTTTAAATATATAATTAAAGGGTTAAATTGTAAATTAATATATACCAAGGGTATATATTGTCATTTTTGAATTCTTAAAGGTATAAAATGTAATATTTTTATATTTAATAACAAAAATATATTTAAATATTATAAGACTCGATTTTATTAAAACCCGACATAATTATCGTTCATTCATCGATCGAAACATTATAAATCAGTTATGTTATATACTTAACATAAATTATCATCTACTAGCTTTTGTAAAACTTAAAAAGATAAAATCCTATCTTTTTAAACTATAACGTATCACGTTACTAGAGAATTTCATGTGAGGGGATTTCATTTGGGTAGACGTTTTGACGAGTTGCTGGATTTACGATTTAATGTGTTCGAGCTCCTCAAACGTTTACTACATGACCTCTGGTTAATGATAGCCCGAACAGTGATACGATGTTTTCACAATTTAACAAAACCAAATTAATATTTACGTTAAACTTTATGAGATAAAGTTTGAAATATAAACAATCAAACTAAGACTTGACATATTACCCCAGGTTGCGTGACGAGGCCGTTTATTTCCAATTGAGTAACTTTTGACGTCAATCAGATTTCTTTGTTAAGGTGAGTTCATAGTCTCGCCTTTACATGTTTTCTAAATCATGTAGGGAGATACATGCTATAAACCATAAATACAAGTAATTTTAACTGTATGCTATCCTGATATATTATTTCCTAATTACCTCAATTTGCCATAAGGCCCTACTATCATGAACCGTTAATTACTTTGCGAAGTAAGCGCGAATGCCGTGAATAGATCTATTGGGACTGAACTTCCCCGTTCAGAGTCTGGTACATACATAGCCAGCGAACGCATTTCATTTGAGGAACTCTGGGTGTTTGGCAAAGCACCCGCTTGGGGCAACAACTTATGAATAACATTTAAGGCTTCGGTGTCATGAGCTTAGTGCAATAATATAATATTGTTTACCATGATAATTGTATTTGTTGCAATTATTACAATTATATTGACTTGTATTTAACAATTACATTTCAAACCTGTGAATTTCACTCAACCTTTGTGTTGAACTTTTTAGCATATTTATCTTGGGTAATTGAGCAACCTATGGCACGGAGTGGCATTGGACTTGAGGACGTCCAAACTTGTTATCATTTAAACTCTATGTTTTCATATGTATTTTGGGACCTCCTTTTGTAAAACTCTGAAATATTATTGAATGATAACTAAATTTTCCAAAATGTCTCTTTTAAGTAGTTTTCTATGATTATGACTATTGATTCATGAAGTAATACCCCAATTTAGCTTTCGCTTGTCAAATAAGGGGGGTGTTACAGTAAATCAATGAACGCACACAAGAAGATAAACAAACGATAGAGAAACGATTAAGAACTACTGTAATGAAAACATATCAACCATGAATAATCCGATAAAACATTGGTTTGTTTATTAGTGCAATGATTGACTTATCTCAAAGGGCATATCATTCCTAGATTTAGGCGTTACTTCTTCCTAAAATCTAGACACGCTAATTCTGCCACAATTAGATGCATACGCATAAAGTGTAGGGGTATTTGATGAAGTGTCATTTTATACACTATTTCGGGGTCATTTAACCCCTTAAATCATGCAAATATGCCCAAATTACGTGCTTAATCATTTGTTTTCAGGTTTTTAGCACTTGGATGGATTTTGGAGGAAATACATGTGACTTGGGTTCATTTGGAGAAGAAACAGACAAGATTACGGACCTACACCAAATCTCTTGAAGATTTATGCAAACTAGGACTGGAGACGGCATCGCAGGAAAAAAGTAACCCCGTCGTGTTCTTTCTAGTGTCGGCGTCAGGAATTTGGCGACGGTGTTAGGACATGGCCGTCTTAACGAGGATTTAGAATTGTCTACGTAGAGACGGCGTTTGGATTACAAAGCGACACCATCGTGTCGACCTCTCTATAAATATAAATTCGTTTTTAGGGTTTTAGTGTGTAACTTTAGGATAACTTTGTATAAACCTAGGGAGACGAACCCTAGTCATTTTAGGAGCTTTATAGGTCGTTTTAGGGCCTCAAAACCCTATTATACTACCTTGAATCCTTGTTTTAATCAAGTAAAATTATTTATCATTAATCATTCAATATGTCTATGTGTTGTTTGATTGATTTATCTTCTTGCTTCCTTTATAACATGCGAGGCTAAACCCTCCTTTGTATTTATCTGCAATTGCATGAAACTTAGGTTGTAGATCCTTTTGAGGTTGCTTCTTGTTGATGAATGTGCGCGTTAGGCTTTAGAAAACCATATTTTGTCTGTATCACTGTTGATATGTCTAGGGAAACGCGAGTAGTGTAGAAAGGATACCATCAGTAATAGTCTTCATACTACCTTACCCATTATATGTTTGATCCCTCTTAAGTTATTTCACATGCATTTAATATACTCTTAAGGGCCTTGTAATAGTCTGCATACTACTTTACTTGTGCGTTGCCTTAACGAAATATTTAATAGATGGCGGGTTTGTGTAATCCATTCATGACCTAGGAAATACTTACACAGATCATCACAAGTGTGACAAAGCAACAAATCTAGGAGAAACAATCTAAGGAGTAGTGCATGATTAGGTAAATACATTTGCTTATCATAAATTTATCACCAGTAGATTAGATATTAATTAGTTTAGTTATTAGTTAAACAAACTAACCTCTCAAACCATAGATTTACATGCTTTCTATTAAATATAAAAACACAAAAATAATCTTCTCTCTACCTTTAGAATTCTGTTAGACCGTGATCAAGCCTTCCCAACCTATTCCCCTAAAGAACGATAACAACCCCCGAGTCTTGCCTATATTCACTACAACGATTAGGTACACTGCCTAGGGGATTGTAAAACTTCTTGTGAAGTCTTCACAACCCTCACATTACTAGCTCATGGAGACTAAACCCACTTACTGCTTAACGACTCTTTATATACTAGTAATCCATTCTTCAAGTCCTTACCAATAGAATAACAACGTACTTGTTGATACCAAGGTCACCTTATGGCTCAACTAAGCTCACTAAACTAAAGGTAAGGATAGGTTAATATTTGTGATCCTATGATTCTAGATATATAAATTTCAATATGGAGAGCTATCCTGAATTCTTAGCCTATGCCCAAACAACACTGAAGTTGCAGCGCATTAAATATGTAGGACTAGACCCAGTTGAATGATATGTCGCATACTTAAGCATGTAAACAAATATAAATTGATAAACATAATCAACAATCAATGATAAATTAAGCAATCAATATAAACAAACCAAACATTAGATCTTCATGAACATGGTTGATACCTAAAGGTATCAGCCAATAGTCGTTGTAAAAATACACATGGTTTCACATATTAACGATTAAAGAAAAGAAACCTTAACCGAATGCATATTTGGTCGACTTTTTGGTTTAGGGTCTTGTATTTAATGAGTCTAGAAAAGGGTCGATACGCCGTATCGAGCGATGTGGGATACGGCATATTGGGGATTTCTTAGAGTAAGGACCACATTTGATATATTTTAGAATCTTCGTGTATTTCTTTATGAAGTGCATGCACGGATACGCCATATCTTCTTGATGGATACGGCGTATTGATGTTAAACTAGTTGGTTCTTCTTCGTTGACCAAAGTATTATATACGGCGTATCATTGATGTGGATACGTTGTATTCTTCAAACTCAAGAAATGGTCTTTTGATTCGTCAAAGTCTTGGATATGTCGTATAGGTCTAGAATAATATAGCATATTTGCTGTCAGATCAGTAGACTTTCTCGAACTCTTTGTTTATGCTCCAAAATGCATGCCTTTTAGCATAACTTCACCAATTACTCCATAATTTAACAACTTTAAGCAATTAAGTATCAATTCATGCATTAATTATACAAAATGGCCAATTTACATGGGATAAATGATGCTATAAAAGTAACGTTATTTGATGTCATCAAATATTCCCCTACAGGTACAGTATTTAACTATTCAACGGGGAACTGGAGGTTATTGCAACCTAAAATTGATAGAATGACAAAGACATTCTTGTCTATATTTCTGCTTATTACTAACCTAAACATGAAGATTTACCCGATGATGGCGGTATCTAGTCCATGACGAGTCAGATTCATAGTCACATGCTCATACTCGACCGACAAATGTAAAGACATGATGAAAGCTCAAGTACATGTTTCAAAAGGCTTCCCCTTCTTTAATACTCAACGTCTTCCTTGAAGTCATGAAGTGTTTAAGTTAAAAAAATATCAAGAAAGATGGTTATAAAAGCTTTCAAAATAAAGAAAGGTATGAGCATGTTGGTCCTAAAGTCACAAGTTTACAAGAATGAAAAAGATTACAAGATGATGAAGAGATGATGTTTGACTGATGATCTCATGAATTTCAAGATCACAAGCCTATCAAGCATGAATGAACAAGTTCCATGATCACTACATCAAATTCACAAGATAAAGACGAAGTTTTAAGACTACAAGCAAGATTGAAGATATTCATAGAATGTTAAGCTTAAGCTTTTGTAAAATAGAGTGACCCCCCTTAAGGGGAGATTGTTAGGAATCAAGAAAGTCTCGGTCACTTCCATAATAGTAATTCATAGCTCGTAGTTAATCATTGTGTAACAAGTAAGCTAACCGGGTCAACCCATGGACTATCCATGGGTGACCGGCCCAACTAGACTATATATAGCCTCTCCATGACTTGGAGAGGGTGTTGGTTCATTTAGAAATAACACATACTACATAATTCTTTCTTTCTCTAAATGTTTCAATCACTCTCTCTTTCTCTCTAAATTTCTTACTCGATTTCATGTTTTTAAAAATTGAGATACTTGAATAATATGATACCCAAATACAAGGGATACAAACATAAAGTAACACACAACCCAACCTGCGCTAGGCTAAAAGATTCACTTCTTTCATAGCAAATATGTCATTTGCTAGATTTTTTCTCATTTGCTAGACAATACTATATTTTTGCAGTCGCTAATCTGACAAAAGAATTCATTCGCTTCTTATATTAAAATATCATTCGCTTAATTTTTAAAATGACATTTTTTATCTAGTAAAGGAAAACGCAAAATGGGACTTTCGTATTTCAGAAAAAAAGAATGTTTCTTTATTATGGAACATTCTCTTAAATTTTTTTAATCTAACTTTTATATAAGATAAAACCTAAAAATTTCCTAGTATAACACTTTTTCCTTGAATTTTTGTTTTTTATTTGATATGTTTAAAAAGTTACAAAATACATATGTACTAAAAACTTATTTAATATAGTTTAGGGGTAAATTGTAAATGTTTTTAAAAATAATGCATACTCCATTATCATCGACAATCCTAACAATATCATCCACATTTATTTGCTTCCATTAGCATCTGCTTCCATTATTTGTATCATCGACAATCTTAACAATCCTAACAATCGACAATCATTTCGAATATGATGTTTGTGACTAAGCTTATTTTGATGGTAAGTCATAACTAATATTGAATAGTAGTAGTCATTATGATCATTGTTAAGAATTAACAAGTATCATATATCGTTTTTTGTCTCAATTGTTATCGACTTAAAATCTCATATGACCTTCATCAAGTGTAATTATTTAATCATATAGTTTATTCGGGGTTGTGGTCATACAGTTTATTTGCGGTGGGGGATCATACAGTTTATTTGATAGAATAGATTTTAAACATCTATTGGTTAGCTCATTGCTTCTATGTGTTATCATCTAATATTTTTTTATAAATAAAATATAATAAACAAAGTAGTATCATCTAGTGTGTATGTTTACCTGTTTTTGTTTTTTGGTTACAAATTCGGGTTTCTAGCTAACTGGGTAGTCTTGTCCAAAAAACACACTATAAATCAATTATGTGACGTACATTCCAAATAACTTGAGTTGGAAACTTATCTTATATGATGTTATAAGTGTTATAAAAAACTTATCTTACATTACGAGTTAGAAAAATCGCCTTTCTTTAGTAGTAGATATATAAACTCTCCCGGTAGACCTTCGATAAAAAAAACTTGAAAATGCGAGTTGCCAATTGACAAAGTGGAAAAAGGGACGGGTTTTAGGAAGAGCCACTTTTGGGCAACAAACCTTTTCTACAAAACATATGCATAATTATTAGGGGGTATACGGTTTCTATTGGATACTTGGGTGATTATGCTGCTTCCGACCTTGAACTCCATTAATTTCAAT
>BQNB010052189.1:0-40612 GCA_026074375.1 Tanacetum coccineum
AAACTATTCAGCCCCTCCCCTGCTAGTTTTTCACAATTGGTATCAGAGCAAGGTTATCAAAGCTTTTTAAAATTTATTGTATTTTAAAACTTTAAAACAATTATGGATATGGAAAACTACAAAGAAGGTAAGTCTATGCAACGACCACCTCTCTTTGAGGCTAATTCTTTTATATATTAGAAAAACCGTTTTGAAACTTATGTGGAGTCTAAAGATATTGATCTTTGGTATATTATAGTTTATGGTAATTACAAACCTACCATCAAAGATAAAGATGGTAAGGAAGTAATCATCACTTATGAAAAATTTGATGAAAACCATAAGAAAATAATTTCCAAAAATAATGAAGCAAAAATAGTTTTATACAATGCTTTACCGAAAAAAGAATATGAAAGAATTTTCATACGTGATACGGCTAAGGATATTTGGAACTATTTAATAATTACCCATCAAGGTAACAAACAAGTTAAGGATAACAAAATAGACCTATTTGTTCAAAAATATAAATAATTCATCATATCGGATGATGAAACTATTGATTGTGATTTTGCTAGATTTAATACTATTATTACATCACTAAAAGCACTTGATTAATCTTTTTCAACTCGTAATCATTATTGGAAGTTTTTGAGCGCTCTTCTTACTAAATGGCGTCTGAAGGTTACGGCAATAAAAGAATGTAAGGACAAATCAACTCTACCTCTAGACAAGCTTATCGACAATCTAAAGGTCTATGAGGTAGTACTTGAAAATGATTTAAAGATCTCTATGAACAAGAAAGAAAAGTATAAATCGCTTGCTCTAAAAGCAAGAAAAGTTCTAAGTGAAGAAGAAGCAACCTCTTCGGATAGCAATGATGAAGAATATGCCATGGCGGTAAGAGATTTCAAAAAATTCTTTAGAAGAAGAGGCAAGTTTGTTCGTCAACCTCATGACGAGAGGAAGAACTTCCAAAAAATAAAGGAAGACAAAAAGGAGAAGGATGATCGAAGATGTTTCAAGTGTGGTGATCCAAATCACTTCATTAGTGATTGTCCCAAACACTCCTTCAATGATCAAAAGGCGTTCGTTGTCGGATGTTGGAGCGATAGTGTAGATGACTCCAAGAAGGAAGAAATATGTCTCATGGCACTTGACGACAATGAGGTATTATCCGACACTCCTTACTATAGTAGTTCATCTCAAGATAATGAATCGTGGCAAAATGAGTATGATAAACTATGCAAAATTAGCCTTAGGATTATCAACAAAAACAAATAACTAAGGGCAAAAAATGAAGTACTAAAAAGGGAAGCTTGCGAACTTAAAATAAAGATAGAACAACTAGTAAGAGACCATGAGATTAGTCTTGAATGCGAGTCATGTGACAACCTTCAAACCAAAATTAGCTCATTAACTCTAAAACTAGCTAGCTTCAAAAATAGTAGTTCATCTTTGCAAGAAATGCTTGAAATGCAAAAATCACCAAAAGATAAACATGGAATAGGATACACAGATGACATAGCTTCTACTAGTAATACAAAAACCAAAAAGTTGGGTCCTAAAATTGTCAAAATACCTTCTGTAGAAATGACGTTGCAGGTTCCCTCTGCAAGAGAACCGGTTAGTTCAGACGAACCGAACCGGCTCTCTGCAGCAAAAACAGAAATTACAAAAAAACTAGGAAATGACATTGTGAATAAAAATGATTTCGTATTAATAACTAGAAAATCCACTTATAACATTTCTAAAAGTGTCAAACAACCACCAATCCTAAAACTTGGCCAAGGGCTTGGAAAAAGTAAAATCCAAACACACCCTAAAACGCCCCATAGGAACTCCAACACACTATATCCTAAAAGCAACTATCATCAAGTTGGTTGGAACTATGGAACACAACAAGAATATCAGTTTCAACCTCCTATGTTTAACCAATGGGGTCCTTGTCCTCCATATCCATACATGAGTCAACCAAACGATATGCATAACTCTAACGGACCCATGAGATATTAGGGACCGAATGCTTGAGTTGCTTTATGATTATAGGTACGTCTAAAAGTCAAATTAGAACCGGATGAATGGATCAAGGATAGTGGGTGCTCAAGACACATGACGGGCAACAAAGATCTCTTCTCATCCTACAAGACTATAGACGGAGGTAATGTGGTTTTTGGTAGAAACACTAAAAGCAAGATCATCGGAAAAGGTACAATTTCTCATCAATCTCTCACTATTCACGATGTTAGTCACGTAGAAAACTTAGGATTTAACTTACTTAGTATAGGGCAAATATGCGACAAAAAGTGAAAAGTGCTATTTAGTGAAACCGGTAGCGAAATAATTAAGGACGACATTACCATAGGAAGAGGAATTAGGAAAAATGGCCTTTACATAATGAAAATGGGAAACTCTCCAAAAGATAGTCTTTGTCTAACCTCAATAGATGATACTTCGACCTTATGGCATCGAAGATTGGGCCACGCCAATATGCGACTTATACAATCGGTTTCATCTAAAGACCTTGTTAGGAATTTGCCTAAACTAAAATTTGAAAGTCATTTTTGTGATGTTGTAGTATTGGAAAACAAGTACACGCGAGTCATAAACCTAAAAATATGGTTTCAACCACTAAATGTCTAGAACTTTTACACATGGACTTGTTTGGTCCATCGGCCGTCCAAAGTTACGGTGGAAACTTCTACACTTTGGTCGTAGTCGACGACTACTCAAGATATACATGGACAAGATTTTTAAAACACAAAAATGAAGCTTTTGACCACTTTGAAATTTTTAGTAAAAAGATTCAAAATCAAAAAGGTTGCCCCATTATATCTATTCGTACGGATCATGGTCGGGAATTTGATAATGAAGTACAATTTGGAGCTTTTTGTGATGCCAATGGTATCACTCATAACTTTTCGGCTCCACGTACTCCATAATCAAATGGGGTGGTAAAATGTAAAAATCAAACTTTGTAAGAAATGACTAGAACAATGCTTAATGAACAATCAATTCCTCAATAATTTTGGGGTAATGCAATCGACACCTCCACTTATATTTTAAATAGGATTCTTATTAGACCTTTCCTTGGGAAAACTCCTTATGAGATAAGGTAAAAAGCCTTCTTTAGAACATTTTAAAGTCTTTGGTTGTAAATGCTTTATTCTTAACACTAAAGATTATCTCACTAAATTCGACCCTAAATCCACCGAAGGTATATTCCTCGGATATTCACCTAATAGTAAAGCTTACAATATTCTTAATAAAGAATACATGAGGGTCGAAGAATCCTTAAATGTGAAATTCGACAAAAGTCCACCTCCTATGTCTCCACCTTTAGAAGATGATGATGTTCTTGAAAGTGAAAATATAGAAAACCAAGAAAAAGACTTAGAAATCAAGGAAACTGAACCATTAAACAAAGAAATTATAAACATCAAAGAATCTAAAGACCATCCCTTAGAAACTGTCATAGGAAGTCTAAATGAAAGAACCTTAAGATCTCAAAAACCAAAACAGATAGGGACAGAGTTGTGAAACAAAAGAAACAGGAGGAAGAAGGTCTCAAGGAAACCTTTTGTCACATTGGCAAAGATAGAAACCACAAAGCTTTCTCCTGCTCTCCTATGTTTTCATAAGCCCTTATCCTCATGGGTTTCTGGAATACGCTTCATAAATCTTTGATTTATCTTCTTTTAAAAGAGTGAATCGTGAGGGCTTAAGATGATCTTGAGTAGTAATCCAATCTATTATTCCAGATATAATTGTGAATACAAATTCGATCATCTTGCCAGTGTTGAGTTTGAACAAGAAATCAGACCTATTATTTTCCTAGAGCCTAGAAGGTATCAAGTTCATCCTTCATATACCTCTCTATCTCTACATGTTTTGTCTCCTTCAACAAAACATGAGAATAATTTTGTCCTTTTCCAAGATGATGAAAGAATATGACTTAATTGTCCATCTTACACATGTGATAAAAGGTCATATTGAATCTACTTGTTCAAATGAACGTGTTCCAAGCCTAGTAACAATAAAATATTTACTGAAGTAAGGACGACAACTTGAATACTTCATCCGAAGCACTCAAGTTAAGACTCGTTTGCAACGCAACTCTCTGTGACGTTCCTGAAAATCTAGAAATAATAAACAGACAATCTCAAACAAGAAATCCTTAACTAGATATTAGTCTCATGGAACCAAACGCCTAAAAATCATAAAGGTAAGTGTCCTCTCTCTCTTTCTCTTTCTTCTCTTTGAGTCTAGGATTCTATTTCTTGCACATAAAACTTTCAGGAGCCATGTTATTTTTACTATATGTATGCATTTTTTTCAAGAAAATTTCTCATAAAAAAAACCAAAAACATGTTTTAACAAACATATTCTCACAACTAGGACATCTAAAATCTGCATTGTTTAATACAAAATAAAAATGTTTCTTTCTTTTGCATCACACTTGTCTCTTGAACGTCTATAAAGAAACACATGGCCAATATGTCATTTCAAACATGTTCAATTGTAGCTACATAAAAATAAGGAGGCTTTGGGTTATCTCAAGTACTAATATATTTTCTTTGAGTCAAGATAACCGCACCTCCAACATCTCTTCATATAAGCACACACTAGAAAAAAAATTCTGCAGACGACGGTTCCATTGGCTTTTCAAAGCCGGTTCTGTTCTGCAACAGAACCGGCAGAACCGGCAACACTATACAGCAGTTCTTTTAGCTACGAATTTCAAACTTCTACCTTAACAAATGCCTTCCAAATCTAACATATCAGTCCTAGGTGTTTAGAAGTTGACTATAGGCAAATCCAATCATTAGATTTTTACCAAAATGTCAAGCAATGCATTAATCTCTAAATTTCTCTCTATAAATGACTTGATCCAAAACTAGTTATCTTGTCAAAAAGTACATTGAAAAAAATGCCTAAGGAAAAGAAACTCAACCTTAAGCGCACCGCTTGGATTAGTGTTCGTCCTTGTTGCTTCTCTAATCCTCATCCAGTATCCCCTCCCTTTCATCCTCTATCACCACCCATCGACTACCAAACGGCACCACCATCAACCCCAAATTCTTCTCCACCACATTCTTCACCAACTTTTTCACCCATAATCTCTCCGGGCATTTCACCAAGAAAACTTCTACTTACTCCAAAGTCATCACCACCACCCATGACCTCTCCTCCTCCGGCTCCAACCTAACCATCCAAACACTCCTCACCATTGGCCATCAACATTGATCCCATAAAACTCTTGTTTTCCACTCCTCCTACCTCTCATCAAGCTCTCTTTGACACTCTCGAAGACCTTCCGCCAACAACAACAAATCCTCCACCACCTAGGACATCGTTTGATTCCATTGAACGCTTAGCCAATGAACCACCACCTCTTCCGGCTATCGAACCTCCTCTTCCACCATTGCCACCTCAACTACCAACTTTTCCCCAAAATCCTCCTTCCAAACTCCCGCCACTTCCGCCACTAGGACCAAACAATCCTTTCCCTTTGCTAACTCATGAAATGTTTTGTGAGCATTGCCAATGAACCCAAGTTGTTGTTGACAATCTCTGGGATGAGATGCGATTCATTCTCAATCACATCTTTGACCGCCTTAACGTTCTTACGCACCATTTCTAGATTAGGAAATTAGATGTATAATAAAATTGCATTTCGTTAAGAATCTATTGCTATGTTATAATTCGATCTTAACAAATAAAATTATGTTTCTCTTGTTGTGCTCCCTGAAAATTGTATGTTGTTGAAAATTATTGGGGAAATCGCAGGTTTGACTTCTTAAGTCAGCCGGTTCCATCGGCTTTCAAAGCCAGTTCCATTCATAGAACAGAACCAGGGACGCCGGTTCTACAGTAGCCATTTCTAGTGCCTTGGCTTCTAACTTTTCTTTTGTAGGTACTCTAATAGCAAGGGGGAGCATATCTCTTTATATCTAATATTTTGTTTGCAGCTCTTTTACAATGATAAGGACCCTTCTAGGGGGAGCTTTCCGCACTTACACATATCAAATCCAACTCATTGGATACCTCTTCGTAACCTTGTGCAACCTTAGCATCTTTTTGTTTCGACAAAATGGGGGAGAAGGGAAGTAAAATGAATTCTAAAACTTAATCCAAACACTCAAACAAATTCATTTTAACTAATTTACTTGCATTAGATTTTAGTTTTGTCATCAACAAAAAGGGGGATTGTTAATACAAATAAACCAATAAAAACGTTTATTTTACTTCATGATCTTCTCATGTTTTGTTGATAAAATTTAGTAAAATCTCTATGAAAGTAAAACGTCTTGAACGTTACTTTTCCATTTTTAGCATTACTTTAAAATTCAAGTAAATCAAGTAAACCTTTCTTTGCATCATAATTAACATCATCATTTGCAGCATATCTTAGGAAAATCTTACAAGATTACACATGATCTCTTAAGATTCTGAAAATCAAAATTTGGATTGTGTTACTCTGCGCCGGTTCTGTTGCATATAAAGGTCGGTTCTGTTTTGCAAAAGAACCGGCGGGAACCGGGCTACAGTAGAAATTTTGGCTATAAATACCAAGCCATTTCTCATGTTTTTCTCACCTTTTACAGCTTAATATTCTCTTATCTACTGATCATTCTCTCTTGTATTGTCTTCAAAGAAGAAATTACCAAACACCCATTCGAGACGATCAAGTTCTTAGATTCTTGTTTTGCATCTCCATACCATTGTCAAGATCACATTGCTGAATCTTGCATATCATTTAGTAGTTGTAGTTGTATTCATCATCATTGTAAATCAAGTATAGTATAGTTTGGGTTGATTCTACCGTGTGAAGAATCCGAAATTTATCTTTGTACCGTTAAAAAGGTGTAAGCAACGTTGTGAGGCTTCTCCGCCGGTTAAAGGAGATTGGTGACTAGTAGTTATGAACTCTCTAGTAGGTGACTCGGGGAGTGGAGTAAGGCAAGGAAGGTGTCCTTGTAACCGAACCATTATAAATACTTGTGTCTCGGTAAACTCTTTCTAACTCTTACTTTTACTTGCTTTATTTCTATTAATCCAACATCAATATTGTACAATATCAAAAAAGATCAATATTGTGCAAACTTCACATAAGATCAAACAAAATTTTAAAAAAATATAGGAAAACTATTCAACCCCCCCCCCCCCCTCTAGTTTTCCATAATTGGTATCAGAGCAAGGTTACCAAAGCTTTTTAAAATTTATTGTATTTTAAAACTTTAAAACGATTATGGATTTAGAAAACTACAAAGAATGTAAGTCTATGCAACGACCACCTCTCTTTGAGGCTAATTGTTTTATATATTGGAAAAACCGTTTTGAAACTTATGTGAAGTCTAAAGATATTGATCTCTGGTATATTATAGTTTATGGTAATTACAAACCTACCATCAAAGATAAAGATGGTAAGGAAGTAATCATCACTTATGAAAAATTTGATGAAAACCATAAGAAAATGATTTCCAAAAATGATGAAGCAAAAATGATTTTATACAATGCTTTACCGTAAAAAGAATATGAAAGAATTTTCATGTGTGATACGGCTAAAGATATTTAGAACTCTTTAATAATTACCCATCAAGGTAACAAACAAGTTAAGGATTACAAAATAGACCTATTTGTTCAAAAATATGAAGAATTCATCATCTCGGATGATGAAACTATTGATTGTGCTTTTGCTAGATTTAATACTATTATTACATCACTAAAAGCACTTGATTAATCTTTTTCAACTCGTAATCATGTTAGGAAGTTTTTGAGGGCTCTTCCTACTAAATGGCGTCTGAAGGTTACGGCAATAGAAGAATCCAAGGACTTATCAACTCTACCTCTAGACGAGCTTATCGGCAATCTAAAGGTCTATGAGGTAGTACTTGAAAAGAATTTAGAGATCTCCAAGAACAAGAAAGAAAAGTACAAATCAGTTGCTCACAAAGCAAGAAAAGTTCTAAGTGAAGAAGAAGCAACCTCTTCGGATAGAAATGATGAAGAATATGCCATGGCGGTAAGAGATTTCAAAAAATTCTTTAGAAGAAGAGGCAAGTTTGTTCATCAACCTCACGACGACAAGAAGAACTTCCAAAAAATAAAGGAAGACAAAAAGAAGAAGGATGATCGAAGATGTTTCAAGTGTGGTGATCCAAATCACTTCATTAGTGATTGTCCCAAACGCTCCTTCAATGATCAAAAGGCGTTCGTTGTCGGATGTTGGAGCGATAGTGAAGATGACTCCAAGAAGGAAGAAATATGTCTCATGGCACTTGACGACAATGAAGTATTATCCGACACTTCTTACTATAGTAGTTCATCTCTAGATAATGAATCATGGCAAAATGAGTATGATAAACTATGCATAATTAGCCTTAGGATTATCAACAAAAACAAACAACTAAGGGCAAAAAATGAAGTACTAAAAAGGGAATCTTGCGAACTTAAAACAAAGATAGAACAACTAGAAAGAGACAATGAGATTAGTCTTGAATGTGAGTCATGTGACAACCTTCAAACCAAAATTAGCTCATTAACTCTAAAATTAGCTAGCTTCAAAAATAGTAGTTCATCTTTGCAAGAAATGCTTGAAATGCAAAAATCACTAAAAGATAAACATGGAATAGGATACACAGATGACATAGCTTCTACTAGTAATATGGAAACCAAAGAGTTGGGTCCTAAAATTGTCAAAATACCTTCTGTAGAACCGGCGTTGCCGGTTCCCTCTACAAGAGAACCGGCTAGTTCAGACGAACCGAACCGGCTCTCTGCAACAAAAACAAAAATTGCAGAAAAACTAGGAAATGACATTGTGAAGAAAAATGATTCCGTATTAATAACTAGAAAATCCACTTCTAACATTTCTAAAAGTGTCAAACAACCACCAATCCTAAAACTTGGCCAAGGGCTTGAAAAGGGTAAAATCCAAACACACCCTAAAACGCCTCATAGGAACTCCAACACACTATATCCTAAAAGCAACTATCATTAAGTTGGTTGGAACTATGGAACACAACAAGAATATCAGTTCCAACCTCCTATGTTCAACCAATGGGGTCCTTGTCCTCCATATCCATACATGAGTCAACCAAATGGTAAACATAACTCTAACGGGCCCATGAGATATTGGGGACCGAATGGTTGAGTTGCTTTATGATTATAGGTACGTCTAAAAGTCAAATTAGAACCGGATAAATAGATCAAGGATAATGGGTGATCAAGACACATGACGGGAAATAAAGATCTCTTCTCATCTTACAAGACTATAGACGGAGGTAATGTGGTTTTTGGTGAAAACACTAAAAGCAAGATCGTCGGAAAAGGTACAATTTCTCATAAATCTCACACTATTCATGATGTTAGTCACGTAGAAAACTTAGGATTTAACTTACTTAGTATAGGGAAAATATGCGACAAAAAGTAAAAAGTGCTATTTAGTGAAATCGGTAGTGAAATAATTAAGGACGGTATTACCATAGGAAGAGGAATTAGGAAAAATGGCCTTTACATAATGAAAATGGGAAACTCTCCAAAAGATAGTCTTTGTTTAACCTCAATAGATGATACTTCGACCTTATGGCATCGAAGATTGGGTTACGCCAATATGCAACTTATACAATCGGTTTCATCTAAAGAGCTTGTTAGGAATTTGCCTAAACTAAAATTTGAAAGTCATTTTTGCGATGTTGTAGTATTGGAAAACAAGTACACGCGAGTCATAAACCTAAAAATATGGTTTCAACCACTAAATGTCTAGAACTTTTACACATGGACTTGTTTGGTCCATCGGACGTCCAAAGTTACGAAGGAAACATCTACACTTTGGTCATAGTCGACGACTACTCAAGATATACATGGACAAGATTTTTAAAACACAAAAATGAAGCTTTTGACCATTTTGAAATTTTTAGTAAAAAGATTCAAAATCAAAAAGGTTGCCTCATTATATCTATTCCTACGGATCATGGTCGGGAATTTGATAATGAAGTAAAATTTGGTGATTTTGTGATGCGAATGGTATCACTTATAACTTTTCGGCTCCACGTACTCTACAATCAAATGGGGTGGTAAAACATAAAAATCGGACTTTACAAGAAATGACTAGAACAATGCTTAATGAACAATCAATTCCTCAAAAAATTTGGTGTAATGTCGTCGACACCTCCACTTATATTTTAAATAGGATTCTTATTAGACCTTTCCTTGGAAAAACTCCTTATGAGATTTTCAAAGGTAAAAAAGCCTTCGTTAGAACATTTTAAAGTCTTTGGTTGTAAATGCTTTATTCTTAACACTAAAGATTATCTCACTAAATTCGATCCTAAATCCACCGAAGGTATATTCCTCGGATATATGTACCTAATAGTAAAGCTTACATTATTCTTAAGAAGAATCCTTAAATGTGAAATTCGACGAAAGTCCACCTCCTAAGTCTCCTCCATTAGAAGATGATGATGTTCTTGAAAGTGAAAATATAGAAAACCAAGAAAAAAACTTAGAAATCAAGGAAACTGAACCATTAAACAAAGAAATTATAAACATCAAAGAATCAAAAGACCGTCCCTTAGAAACCATCATAGGAAGTCTAAATGAAAGAACCTTAAGATCTCAAAAACCAAAACAGATAGGGACAGAGTTGTGAAACAAAAGAAACAGGAAGAAGAAGATCTCAATGATACCTTTTATCACATTGGCAAGGATAGAAACCAAAAAGCTTTCTCCTGCTCTCCTATGTTTTCATAAGACCTTATCCTCATGGGTTTCTGGAATATGCTTCATAAATCTTTGATTTATCTTCTTTTAAAAGAGTGAATCGTAAGGGGTTAAGATGATCTTGAGTAGTAATCCAATCTATTATTCCAGATATAATTATGATCACAAATTCGATCATCTTGCGAGTTTTGAGTTTGACTAAGAAATCAGACCTATTATTTGCCTAGAGCCTAGAAGGTATCAAGTTACATCCTTCAGAAACCTATCTATCTCTACATGTTTTGTCTCCTTCAACAAAACATGAGAATAATTTTGTTCTTTTCCAAGATGACGAAAGAATATGACTTGATTGTCCATCTTACAAATGTGATAAAAGGTCATATTGAATTTACCTGTTCAAATGAACGTGTTCCGAGCCTAGTAACAATAAAATACTTACTGAAGTAAGGACGAAAACTTCATCCGAAGCACTCAAGTTAAGACTCGTTTGCAATGCAACTCTTTTTGTCGTTCCTAAAAATCTAAAAATAATAAACAGACAATCTCAAATAAGAAATCCTTAACTGGATATTAGTCTCATGGAACCAAACGCCTAAAAATCATAAAGGTAAGTGTCCTGTCTCTTTCTCTTTCTTCTCTCTGAGTCTTGGATTCTATTTCTTGCAGATAAAACTTTCAGGAGCCATGTTATTTTTACTATATGTATGTATTTTATTTCAAGAAAATTTCTCATAAAAAACCGAAAACATGTTTTAACAAACATATTCTCACAACTAGGACATCTAAAATTTGCATTGTTTAATACAAAATAATAACCTTTCTTTCTTTTGCATCACACTTGTCTCTTGAATGTCTATAAAGAAACACATGGTTAATATGTCATTTCAAACATGTTCAATTGTAGCTACATAAAAATGAGGAGGCTTTGGGTTATCTCAAGTACTAATATATTTTCTTTGAGTCAAGATAACCGCACCTTCAACATCTCTTCATATAAGCACACACTAGAAAAAAAAATCTACCGACATTGGTTCCATTGGCTTTTCAAAGCCGGTTCTGTTCTACAACAGAACCGGCAACACTATATAGCAGTTCTTTTAAATACGAATTTCAAACTTCTACCTTAACAAATTCCTTCCGAATCTAACCTATCAGTCCTAGGTGTTTAGAAGTTGACTATAGGCAAATCCAATCATTAGATTTCCCCTAAAATGTCAAGCAATGCATTAATCTCTAAATTTCTCTCTATAAATGACTTGATCCAAAACTAGTTATCTTGTCAAAAAGTACATTGAAAAAAATGCCTAAGAAAAAGAAACTCAAACTTAATCGCACCACTAGGATTAGTGTTCATCCTTGTTGCTTCTTCAATCCTCGTCTAGTATCCCCTCCCTATCATCCTCTATCACCACCCACCGACTACCAAACGGCAAATATCCAACCATCAAAACCACCAAATTCTTCTCCACCACGTTTCTTCACCACTTTTTTTCACCTAATCTCTTCGGGCATTTTCTCCTAAGCAAACTTCGAAAAAACTTACTCCAAAGTCGATCACCACCCACCCATTACCTAATCCACCATCGGCTGCCACCTAAGCACTAAACTCGTCCCACCAGTTGGCCCATACAACATGATCCCATCGAAACTCTTGTTTTCCACACTCCTCCTACTCTCTCAAGCCTCTGCGACACTTTCCCAAGAACCTTCCGCCAACAACAGCAATGTCCCCACACTAGGCCCACGTTTGAGATTCGATTAAACGTTTAGCCAAAGAACCACCACCTCTTCTGCTATGGAACCTTGTCTCCAAAACCTTGCCAACCATCAACTACCAACTTTTCCGAAACCTCCATCCAAACTCCCGCCACTTTCGCCACTAGGACCAAACAATCATTTCCCTTTGCTAACTCATGAAATGTTTTGTGAGCATCCAAGTTGTTGTTGATAATCTTCGGGATGATATGCAATTCATTCTCAATCACATCCTTGACCGCCTTAATGTTTTTACGTGCCATTTCTAGATTAGGAAATTAGATGTATAATAAAATTGCATTTCGTTAAGAATCTCTTGCTATGTTGTAATTCGATCTTAACCAATAAAATTATGTTTCTCTTGTTGTGCTTCCTGAAAATTATATGTTGTTGAAAATTATTGGGGAAATCACAGGTTTGACTTCGTAAGTCAGCCGGTTCCATCGTCTTTCAAAGTCGGTTTCATTCATAGAACAGAACCAGGGATGTCGGTTCTACAGTAGCCATTTCTAGTGCATTGGCTTCTAACTTTTCATTTGTAGGTACTCCAATAGCAGGGGGAGCATATCTCTTTATATCTAATATTTTATTTGCAGCTCTTTTACAATGATAAGCACCCTTCTAGGGGGAGCTTTCCGCACTTACACATATCAAATCCAACTCATTGGATACCTCTTCGTAACCTTGTGCAACCTTAGCATCTTTTTGTTTTGACAAAAAGGGAGAAAAGGGAAGTAAAATGAATTCTAAAACTTAATCCAAACACTTAAACAAATTCATTTTAACTAATTTACTTTCATTATATTTTAGTTTTGTCATCAACAAAAAGGGGAAGATTGTTAATACAAATAAACCAATAAAAACGTTTATTTTACTTCACGATCTTCTCATGTTTTGTTGATAACATTTAGTAAAATCTCTATGAAAGTAAAATGTCTTGAACATTACTTTTCCATTTTAGCATTACTTTAAAATTCAAGTAAATCAAGTAAACCTTTATTTGCATCATAATTGACATCATCATTTGCAGTATATCTTATGACAATCTTACAAGATTACACATGATCTCTTAAGATTTTGCAAATCAAAATTCAGATTGTGTTAGTGTGCGCCGGTTCTGTTGCATATAAAGGTCGGTTCTGTTCTGCAACAGAATCGGCAGGAACCGAGCTACAGTAGAAATTTTAGCTATAAATACCAAGTCATTTCTTATGTTTTCTCACCCTTTTCCAACTCAATATTCTCTTATCTGCTGATCATTCTCTCTTATATAGTCTTATTTTGTATCTTGTATGTAATCCTCTTCAAAGAAGAAATTGCCAAACACCCCTTCGAGACGATCAAGTTCTTAGATTCTTGTTTTGCATCTCCATACCATTGTCAAGATCACATTGTTGAATCTTGCATATCATTTAGTAGCTGTAGTTGCATTCATCGTCATTGTAAATAGAAGGCCTGTTCGGGGGGGAGTTGAAAGCATCCAGTTTATTGCTCTTCAAGCATTGATTGATTCGGTGGTCCTTTCTAACGAACCTGATCGTTGGGTTTGTAATGTGTCTGAGGATGGAAATTTTAGAGTGAAAGATATTCGGAATAGTATTGACGATTTGTTGTTACCTTCTTCGCCTGATTCGACAAAATGGGTGAAGTTTGTTCCAATTAAAATTAACATCTTTGGTTGGAGGGCTAGGCGTAATTGCCTTCCTTCTAGGATTAATCTTATTCGTCGAGGGGTTCATATGGAGTCCAGTCTTTGTGCAGTTTGTGGGCGTTACGAGGAAGATATTCATCATCTTTTGTTTCAGTGTGACTTAGCTCAAGATGTGTTAAAGCGAATTTGCAGATGGTGGGAACAAGATTTCGAGCCTTGGTCTTCTTTCTCATCTTGGGATGAATGGTTCTCTTCCATTAGGCTTCCGGTTAACAATAAGAAGATCTTGGAAGGCGTCTTTTATGTGGCGTGGTAGTCTATATGGGTGTTTCGGAATCGGATGTTGTTTGATGCAATTTTGTAATCAGGACACTGAGTTGACTTCCATAATGCACATTACAATGAATTACATTATTGGCCACACGTTACTGTCTATCTGGATAAAACGTTCCTTTAGAGTAAACATATTAATTCATTATATATATAATCATTTGAGATGTGTTGACCTACTGTTCATCGAAGCACTGTAGCTACAGTGCTACAGTGCTGGGCCAGAAAATTTAGCCCAAAAATTTGGGCCGGCCCAATTAGTTTTTTTTTTTTTTTTTTTTTAAATTGTTGGGACAAAATAGGGAGGAAAAAAATGTTACAAAAGTACCGACGCATTCAGATAAAAAAATACCCGCGGTAACATTTCCGAATTTACTTAAACAGTGTCATTTTACACCATGAGACCAAAAAAATAAATTCGCAAAAAAATAAAAAATAATAAAATAAATCATTTGAGAAGGGTTGACTTACTATTCATTTTAAGCATCGTAGCTACAGTGCTGGGCCAAAAAATTTAGCCCAAAAATTTGGGCCGGCCCAATTAGTTTTTTTTTTTTTTTTTTTTTTTAAATTGTTAGCACAAAATAGGGAGGAAAAAAATGTTACAAAAGTACCGACGCATTCAGATAAAAAAATACCCGCGGTAACATTTCCGAATTGATTTAAACAGTGTCATTTTACACCATGAGAACAAAAAAATAAATTCGCAAAAAAAATATAAAATAATAAAATAATAAAAAAATAAAATTTTAACGCCACGCAACAACGCGTAAGACCATAAAAAAAACTACTAAAACGCAACAACGCGCGAAAAATTAACGCACCGCAGTAACGTGCAGGAAAAAATAAACTTACACTATTAAACATAAAAAAAACGAGCGAAAAAAAAAATTAAAATAAATAAATATAACGCCGTGCAACAACGTGCGAAAAATTAACGCCCGCAGCAACGCGCGGATATCTTTGCTTGTTTTTCATTCATAATAAATCTCATTCATAACATAACAATCACATGAGCTAGCAACTTAACCGTCACATGAAGAAATTGATTACGATGACTCAAATTAAAATATAATAATATTAATTAATAAGTGCAAGCAAATATTTTATGATACTAGCGGTGTAGTTGTTGGTATGTAACTTCTTGTAGCAAGGACAACTCTTTAACACTCTGTTCTCAAGTTTAATTTTGAAGAAAAAATAAAAGAAAAAAAATAAAACTTAAGCAAATTTGTGTTCTTGAGTTTTTTTAAGGAAGGAAATGAAAGGAAATTGTTGGCTAAAACTTTCCTCTTTGGTTCGATGAAAGAAAGAAAGGATGATATATGATGATGTATCTTGTTAGTGGTATTTTGAAGATCATTACTTGAAAAAGGAACAGAATACTGGGTCTTCGTCCTTCTTTTTGTTTCGAAATTCATGTTTAGTAGTTTGAGAGGAACAACCCAAAACCATCATTACACCCCAAAACCACCAAGCACATGGTAACGACCTCAAACTTACCGGGCCAGAAGGTGGCGGCAATGTCGGTCATGTAGGCGCAGTGATGAGGAATGGGATAATGATGGTGGGCAATTAGAGTGTCTTATGCGTGGTTACATATTTTAAGACTCATCTTGTATAATCTTTTGGTTTTCTTTAGTGGTTACACATCTTTTAAACTCCACTATTTTGTACCTATGGCTGTGTGAGTAACACAAAGCTTTTAATGGGCTGTATCTTTTAGTATAATAGATATAAAATTGAGTTAGTCATTGAAAAATGTCTACTCATTAAGAAAAAACAAAAAGCACTTAGAAAACTTGACATGGGAAATCTACCTTACAACAACTTCAAAAACTTAGTCCCTTATTAAAGTTTATTTGGGTCCTGCAATGTATTAGCTAAACAATAATAATTTTTTAAAAAAGATACAAAAAGTATTACTAAGTCTAATTTTTCTCAATAAAACAACAGAGTAAACATAATCCAAATATCAATAAGGGGAATCAAGTTCAGTTCGTGTGAAATACATATAAGCAATCACAAAAACATCATTAACTTTCAACATATATGCAAAAATAACTAATGTTTCACTTTTTTGGCTCAAATTAAAGAAAACATATTCTTTTAGACAATTTAACTTAAGATTATCAGCTACTTGAATGATTAGCCATGATTTTTGTAGGATACAAATTTACCCTTAATAAATAACACAAGCAAAATTAATCCTAATGAGACATAAGTTATCTAAAAGGGTGAAATATCCTACCATAGAAACTTGACGTAAAACATATAATAATAACCTGCGCAGAGTGAAAAACGATGTAGCATGTTCAATCATTCATCCAACAAAAGCATGTAACACTTTAATATAAAGGTTAACAACAAACTAACCAACAAGATTAAAATGGTGCTTAATTAGAGTAAGTCATGCCACCCGATAATAACAGAACATGTTGCCTGTTTACAGAACCTAAAGAACATGTATATAAAATATCACAGATAGAATGGCAACAAATTATACCCACTTAAAGTTTCTTTATACCTTCTGACATTATTATGTTTGCAAACTCCTAAATAAGAAAAAAACATTTCTACATACTGTAAACTTCATAAGCAACACCAAACTAATACGCTTACCTGACATTGTTGATTCAATGGGATCGATACCTGCAACCCTTCCCCGCACACGAGCACTTAATTTCTTTCACAAACTTCTCCTTTTGGGAAAAAGTTAGATAAAAGATTCATTAAAACATACTATAATCTGATCATCACTTATAATGATTAAAAACATAAAACTAATGATAAATTATGTAAAAAAGTTATAATTACATTACCAATAATAATAGAACCTTTTTTCCTTTTCAAGCTAAAGCAGCTTTTCACCTAAATAAGCAACACAAAAGAATTTAAGAAAAAAGATAGTTGTATGACAAATCACATTTAAATGCAGCAAATGTGCAAGATAGTATACCAGCTGATGTAGCATGAGAGTGTTTGAAAATAGTTTGTTTTTGGACCGGACCCTATTGAGAGTGGTGTTGAAATTTTAGTCTCTTTGGGTTCAAACTGGGTCCCTTGTATACTCTATAATCGAGCGCAATGTCTCCTTGTGCTAAATAGAGTGGTTCGTTATCAATAAACAGCAGTACATTGCCAGATCTATGGTCGTCCTTGGGCTCTGACTTCTTGGATCCTTCGATCTCAGCCCAGTAATTGAATTATCGAGTGACCTGATAGACATCCAAGAATAAGGCAATTTATATTTCATCGAAAAAATATTACTACGTAGGATATAGCCTGATACATCACTAAAAGAGCTAAACGATGATGAATCTGCATACATATAGTCGTGCACACATTACAAACAACAAATTTGATTGGCAACAAATAATTTAGCTTAATTCGTAGACACAATGAATAAAACCTTGTGGTAACAAATTATTAAAAATATATTCATATAAATACATTAATAAACAAACTTAGCAAACAACTATGTTAGATTTTGGGTACGGGTTGAAATGGTTTATGTCGGGTTAGTTTCACCGAAACATTATTTTTCTCAAAAGTTTGCACAAAAAATAGAAGCGAGTAAAAAAAATACTAAGGCCTAACGGGGAATAGAAAAATGCAGATTATGCTATGCGATGCTTTTTTAATTATCTTACTTGTAGATCACGGTAATATGTGGCAACATGGCTGCAAATTATAGCACCATCATTTACAGCAATCATATCAGCCTAAAAGCAAGTTTTTACAGACTCCGTGTTCATATTACCCACTTCTAAAATAGAAAGATATAAATTCTCACTATAGAGTCACACCTCGGGAAGTCTGAACCGACAGGACTGACCTCTCCGACAGTGGGAGCCATCCCATATGTCATCATATAGTAGAAAATATGCTTGAATCTGTAAACATCAGTATCATGAACAGGATGATTGTTTTGTTTTGAAACATATTTTGGCAAAATTAATTTTGGAAATAGTTAAATTATTACCCATTCATTGCACTAACAAAAGAAAGGCTTCATCATTTGTAAGTTCTACTCCCTTAAGCAACTGGTAGCTTTCCCCTTAGAAAGGGCTCGGGTTAACTTTCATGCACACATAAGCTTTTGCTGTAAATAAAGGAATTATTTAGTACTTTTTATCCCGCTTTAAAATTTAGGATATGTCCTTGAAACAATGATGTCCACAAATAAGAAAGAAAAGTCTTTTTTTTATATACAGGATGTGAAAAACAGATCTAATAGGTATACCTCCATGATCTTGCCTAACAGTAGAACAATATATAACTAAGTGACATAAGCACTTTGACTATCTATAAATGTTTTGTTGGATTTAGAGATTTTTACTAAAAATTTAGCAACTTTAGCGCATTTTACACATTTATATCGCCCGTATGATATCTCTCCCCATCCTTTCCATCCAACATCCTATAAGAAAACAGGACTATTGAATAAGAATTTCTAAAAAGGCTAAATTATCTTCATCCATGTTTGATAAATCCACTACAAAATACCTTTGAAGATAAAGCTAAAAGATAATCAGGTACAGATTCCACAACTAGTTTTGCTCCATCACTAAAAACTTTGTCCGTGGATAATGAATGAAATGAAACATCTTGGATAAATCATAATTTGATCTATGTTGGGCACAAGCACTGAAATTTAACAAACCACTACTCCCATATGCTTTTGCTATAGACACTTTTCCATCAGAACTAATTTGAGCAAAAATGAAGCCATGTAACTTTTAAAATAATGATGCAAACGTTTTTAAGGGGTCCAAAAATGAAGTGGGTCAAATGGGTCAAGAAGGTCGAGCAACGACTCTAAACGGGTGATTTCTGTGTGGGTCAGGTGTGTTGGACCCAAAACGTCATACGCCCACATACTTTTAACGACTCTAAACGGGTGATTTCTTGTAAGGGTATTGTTTCTAGTATAACCTGATCACTTGATATTTCTTTCTTACAGTAACTTGCTCTTCATTCAGGTGTGCTTATGTTGCTGAAATAATGCACTCTTCTTTCAGGTTTGACTCTTCTGTTTCCTGCTCCACTTCAGGGAATGACAAAGAGTAATATATTCAGTTAATTATCTTACTAAGCCTGAGAACTCATTAAGCCACTGTTAGAAAAAAGGTCATTTGGTTAAGGTTACGAATAGGTCATATACATGGTCATCATTTTAACAGGATCAGAGTACTTGCAATTAATGTGGTTACAAATCAGAAATCAGGTTATCAGGCCAAAGTTCGTTACCAATTTTGCACTAATCTTTTTATATAGTTATCTCTTTCTAATATAATTGTTATGCTGCAAAACATGTAAACTCGGCCTCTCGTGGAACTTGCAACCTGAGATCAGCAACAATAATGGCTCCACATTATAACAGCTTATCACGGTGATCAACAACTTTGCATTGCAGCCATTCCCTTAAAAGATTTCCGTACAATTGTAATCACCCCTACATTATATGTTTTGTGCTAACATTATATGTTTTTATATGATTATTTGCGAGTGAATTGAGTTGTTTTGGAAAAGCAACATGGAATTGCTTATTCAAAACTCAAATAAGCAGATAAGCAATTTTAAGAGTGTGTTTCGGTTTGCTTATCTGCTTTAAAACAAAGCAGGTAACAACTTGCTTTATTTGAGCGCCTTTTCCTTCTAAAATATACAAATAACAGTAATCAATGGAGTATTTTGGATCCGAAATTGTAATAGTTGTGATCAAAAATTTTGGTATACAAAAACAGTGTCACAAACTAACGATATAATAATAGCTCATTACCTTAAAAAGCTGGCCCCACTATCCATTTATGAGAGCTATTTGTGCATCCAAAAAATTTATGTCATCATCAAATGGTTGTATTTCAGTAATAGTACGTTATTAGATAATACAAGTTAAGTTTGTTGAAACATACCAATGGAATTAACTTTTCCCTAATAGCTCTCATCTTGATGATGCATGATGCGGTTGTCGTAAAGACTTCTACACGAAGTTTTACAACTCCCTAGGCAGAGTACCTAACCGTTGTAGTAGTAGTATAGGCAAGACACGGGTTGTTATCTTTCTCTAGCGGAATAGGTTGGGAAGTGCTTGATCCACGGTCTAGACAGAATTCCAAGGGTTTGGGAAGATTGCTTTTTGTGTTTTTTTATATTATATTTAAAGCATATAAAGTCATCTAATTGGAGGAGGTTTATGGTTTTAGCTATTAAACTAAATATAAACTAAGCTACTGGTGATAACAATATAATAAAATATTGTGTTTATTTAATCATGTATTACTCTTTAGATTGCTTCTCCTAGTGTTGTTGTTTTATCACTCTTGTGATGATCTATGTAATTATTTCCTAAATCATGAACGAATAACACGAACCCGCCGTCTATTTAATATTCCGTTAAGGCAACGCACAAGTAAGGTAGTATAAAGAATATTACAAGGCCCCTAAGAGTATATTAAATGCATATGAAATATATTAAGAGTGGATCAACCATATAAGGGGCAAGATAGTATGAAGACTGTTATCTGATGTTATCCTTTCTACACAATTATGTTTTCCTAGATATATCAACAACGATACAGACAAAAGCTCTTTTTCTAAGACCTAACATGCATATCCATCACAAGAAGCAACACCACTAAAATCTACATTCTAGGTTTCATACAATTATAAATAAACACAATAGAAGGTTTAGCCAAGCATGTTATAAGTAAAACAAGAACAATAATAAATCAAACAACACATAGACATATTGAATGATTAATATAATATTACTTGATTAAAACATGAATTGAATGAAGTACAATAGGGTTTTGAGGCCCTAAAATCGTCCCTAACAGCTGCTAAACGAACTAGGGTTCGTCCCTTTCTTTTATTCTAAAGTTACACACTTAAAACCCTAATTTCGGGTTTGTATTTATAGGAAAATCGCTGCGACGGCGTCGCGTTTTAATCGTGACGCCGTCGTGACAAGAATATTCTAGATAATGGGCTGGGTCATACAATCTGACGCCGTCTTGAGATCTTGTGACGCCTTCTTGGAAATCGTTGTGACGGCGTCACGTGTAATCTGTGACGCCGTCTCTAGCTTTTGAGGAGAAATTCTTGAGCAATGTTGGTGTAGGTCCGTAGTCTTGTCCGTTTCTTCTCCAAATGAGCCCAAGTCACGTGTATATCTTCCAAATGCCTTCTTAAGTACCTATTTTGGTCATAAACACACGATTTAGGGGGTTAAACGACCCCGAAAAGTGTATAAAATGACACCTCATCAATGCACAAGAGGATCTCCATAAACCTTTTAGGCCAATGTCAGCAATATCCTGTAAGCGTAGAAAATAAGAAGTATATAAGCTGATAAAAATAAGCATTTGACAAGTTAGATCAGCAATAAGAGTGTAGGGTCTAGTATTACCTCCATGTAGTCTATCATAATTGAATATATATCAGTAAAAGCACCCGCATCATGCCTACATCATCTTGTTCCTTTCATCACTGGATCAATCAAATCTTCCTAAATCACTACAAAATACAAAAAGACCATCAATATTCATTTATAATCTGACAAACAAAAAAGAAGAATACAGTAATTGAACCTGCGGTTTATCAGTATGACTTGAGCTTTTACTACATCTAAGTGATACGGTAGTATCCAACAATCCTAAAATGCAAAGGGTTCATTATGTCCCTTTATGCAAAAAAACAGATCAACAATCGTAAAGGGGTGTTTGTGTAAGCTTACTTTTGGGCGCATGAACTTATGTGCTTTGGGCTTGCCATTCGTACAAACGTTAACTTTATAATATCAACTTCCACCCTATTTTCCTTAACATGCCATGAAAACATGCGTAAGGAACATGTTGACTCACCATAGCTTTCCCGAACTTCTTAGAAGACATTTTTTTAGCAGCACAGTTAGTATAATACAACACAATAGGTTCGAGGTCTGATGTCTTTGAACATAAATCTGCATTTCCAGCCAAAACAGAGGCAATAGCTTTTGCTCTTTTTTTTCCATTTCTCATCCGTTGACTCACTTGCTTCTTCGAGATGTTTTATCTAATCATTCTGCTCACGTTTAGTTTACGCAACCTCTTTATTCAAAGCTAGCCACTTCTTAACCGCCTCATCAGCGGGTGGCACCTCGTCATCTTGTGATGAGGAACACCTAAAATAAGATATTACAATTCATAATTAACACATAATGGTGCTTAAAATACGTTAAGCAAAGTGCTTGTCTTATTTTACAGCCAAAATAAGTTATAAGAAAATACGTATGTAATGATGAGAATGTTCAGTGGGTACCACTGCATATTTATTAATTAGTTCATCACCTCTAGCACATCAACTGCAATAGCCATACGAAACTAGTTAATAATTGCATCCAAAACTAATCTCTGATCTCTAATCCATTATACAACAAAATTGATCGACTAACCTAATTAGATTCAATCACAACAAAAACTAAAAACAAAATTAGCTTAGAAGAAGATAATAAAAAAAATACCTCCATGATATAAACGGATTTGTGTGTGTTTATTTAAATTTAATTGAAAATATTTCATCCGAAAGTAGTTGTTGTTGTTGTTGCTTGTTTGGATCGCAGGCAGGTTTTAATTTTTTGGTGATTGTTTGATGGTGGTTTTTTTAATTAGATGTGAGGTGGGAAAGTGAAATAACAACCGTTGATTATTTTCTAATTTACAAGTGTCATTGTTACAGAATTTTGGGCCAAGATCAGTTTTCCAAAACCTTCTTTTATATAGGTTATAGATAGATATTATCACACTTATACGCAGATAATCGTCTAGAAGATTTAATGCGCGCAAACCATATCAATCAACATATCTTGCAATAAATTAAAATTTTAATTAAAGGGCTGCAAAGTTTTATAAATGCGCTCTATTAATGCACTGTTCCGACCAGGTCGACCCGCCAGATACTCCACCGGAACCTGCCAGAACCTGCCGATTGACTCGGGTCCAGCCATTTTGTTTTTTAATTCTTTTTTTACCCGACTCGATCAAATAATTTAATACAATGCACACATAATCCCTCTCTTTATCTCTTTCTTTGATACATGTCTTTCTCCATCACCTACCTCTCCATCTCTTTTACTCTCTCTCTAAAAATAAGCTTTGGCTGCATGTTGGGTCAGGTGATTTTGCCATGTTCGTTTCATTGGTTTCTTGCGATTGATGAGAGTATATGTTGATTGCTTGCCACGATTGTTCTTAATAAGATTATTTGTGGGGTTGTGATGATTTTATTGTGGCCTTGCCACGATTCTTCAGGTTTGTTTCTTCAATGAGATTATTTGCTTCTAGGGGTTAGTAAGTTCTTAATTTTGAATTAATTTTTTGTTGTCCTATTCTTGGTTTCTGTTTTTGGTGTTTTGTTTCCTTTTTTTATTGATTAAATGCAAAAAAAAAACTCCATTTATGATTCTAGGGGTTTCTATGTGTGATTCAGTTAATGGTTGCTAGAAGGAGTGCATTATAAAGGCTTTGCTGCCTTTTATATAAATTTATTATAATTGGGGGAAAACTTAGTTTACCTACTTTGGTAAATTTGTAAGCACGTTGAAATTGTATGAGGTTGCCGAGACCCTTAAATTTGCTCTTGTTGCGTAGGGTGGATGGATGGTTGAGTGCGAGAATCTCTCGCCTCAGCAACCTCCATGAACGTGAACTCAGGAAAGTTGGCATGAGTTTAATGAAAATCACAGTTTGTGTAATCGATGAACCAGACCAAGCGGTTCTATACCCTGCAGTTGGTCTGACGTGGTTTTTTATGTCGGTTTGTTAGTTTGCTTGAACCGATGCTGCATACATATGTATCATTGCGTATGTTTTATTATGTGTCTCGGTTTGGTGATGTTACGTAACAGGAATATGAATTTGTCTTGAGGTGGCGATTTATCATATGCGATGAAGATATTATTGTATTTATGCATTTATTATTTTGCAACTCTGATAGATTGTTGGATCATGGTGGGAAAAATTGACCTGTATCTTGGCGGGGCAGCACGTAGTGCTTGCAGCCATGGTGGATGGCATACCCTTTTATCCGATCCAACACTCACAAAATCTGAGCCAAACAGTTTCACATAATTATTATATGGTATAAACAAAAGTGACAGCTTTGTTTAAAAAAGAAACACATATTGGAGGCTAAATATCGTCCACAAAAAGAAACACCTTATGTTAGTTGCGTGTTTATGGGTGACGATGGGTTAAACTGACCCGTATCTTGGCGGGGTATCACGAAGGCGTGCTTGCAGCCATGTCGGGTCGGATACCTTTTATTCGGTTTCGCAAGCCTTAGCAAAACGATGGTTTGTTGATGTTTGCTTAACGCTGTCTAATTATAGTATCGAAAAGATCCGTATTATAAATTTATATAAAAGGCAGCAAAGTCTATTTAATGCGCTCCATTAATCTAAAGATCCGTATTTTGGTGGGATATCACGAAGTCGCAGTTGCAGCCATGGCGAGTTTCATACTGTAACTGTCAGCTTGACGATTTGTTGAGGCTTATATACAATTCCGCTAGAAAAAACAGAAATTGACGGGTCGGTAGCGGACACCTTTGGCATGTGCTTATCTCACATTGTTAGATGCTTGCTTATGTTGGCTTGCATTTTCTTACACTTGAGTTACGTGTTGGATTACATATTGTATTTGTACGTAGCAATACAGACGCTATTGCTAATGTGCGCTAATTATTCTGTAAGTATAATATGCTAAAGGATCATAACGGCTAAAAGCGGCCTGTATCTTGGCACGGCATCGCGAACACGCGTTTGCAGCAATGGCGGGTCGTATGCCCGTTTATCCGTGTCCGCACTCGGATATATGGTATTTTTAAACAGAAAATAAGAAAGCTGAAGAGGTAGGTGATGGAGAAGGACACGTAGCCAAATCACAGCTCCCACTTTTTTTTCATATTGTATAGTGTAATCTTTCAGTCTATAAGCTGAAATAGAGCTTATTTTAATTTAGTATTAATCCTACCTAAACTTTAAATCAGTTTAACTTACATTATCTGGACCCTTATTGATATGAGCTTTTTGGAAGGGGATCTTAACTTGGAAGAGATCCCAAGCACTATTACCCTAGCTTATTAATAAGCTAGGGAGCTTGTAGCTGCCAAATTTGGTTACTCTTGTTTAGCTAGAGTGAATTGCAAGTTTCTCTTTGAAAACCTTTATTTCTAGCTTAAGTAAATCTCTTATTGCTTGTAATTGCTAGATCTGCTTATTTTTGCTTGCTTATTATCTGCTTATTTTTGCTTTTTATCTCTTATATTTGCTTATTAGTTCATTCTTTTAATTTGTTTTTGCTTTTCTTAGTTTAGATCATAGTCTTCCATATATTTGTCTTGAAAACCTTAAAAACTAAAAATATTAGGAAATTAGTTTAAATCTTAGACTATTGCTTAATCAGTTGTTAATTCATGTTAATTAGGTTTGTTAAAAGCTAAAAATTATCTGGTATTAAGTTTCTAATAGGTAGATTTCATTTTAAAAAGCTTTATCAAATCTGTCAATCTTTATAAGGGGTGTTTGGCACAAGAAAGTTTGACCTCTAAAAGTTAAAATGACTTGTGCAAATTATTTGAGTCAACTTTAGGATCTCTTAAAAACATTAGGTGAGAAGTTTTTACAAGTTAGATTTTGAAAATGAAAAGTTTATAGCTAATTTTAATAACGCAGCACCAGGGTACTTAGGAGTTTAGATTTTATAGCTTAATTTTGAACTTAGCTCTTTGAGTTGTTGTTGGTGTTTGCATTGAGTTTGTAAACACTTACTAAGAGTGTTTTAGTGCAGAAGTCTCCTTAGGAAACCTACACTTTTGAGTTACACTTGTGCAAAGTGCACCAGTACTAACAATAAGTTAGTACTGCTGTCACTTTTGGCTTAAGATTAAGCAAGTAATCTTAGGACTTAAGCTTTATGCAAAATAAGTAGTTAAATAAGTTTTTTAGAGGTAGCTTAATATAGATTAGGTAATAGATTTAGATTTATTGCTTATTAGTTTAGCTTAATTTGCTGTCAAAATTCACCAAAGAGCCAAAAGCACCAAAAATGGTAGGTAAATGAGTGGTTTCTTAAAATTGTTAAGTTTAGCTTAAGTTACTTGTTTAATTGCTTAAATAGTTAGTTTATAAGTAGTTCTTCAAGCCTTCTATAGCTTATAGTCTATTTTACTTCTTTGTGTTTTTTAGCTTATTTGGATTTTGTGCTAATTTTCTAGATTTCTAAGTTTAGCATTTTCATCATCATTTTTCAGTTGCTTTTAAGTGTTTCTAGCTTAGTTTTCTTTTCATTCTTAGATTAAGCAACTTATAAGCTCTCTAGAACACTTTCCCTTTTTCATTTTAAGCTTAAATTGAGCTTGTTACAAGCTTTTAAGTGAAACCAAAGCCAAAACCCTTCTCACTGTAACAACTTATTTATAAGCTGTTTTAGAGCTTATTAGTTAGTTTCAGCTTAAGGTCCTTTTATTAAAATAGCTTATTTTAGTGCCCCTTTTAAGTCCTAGTATTTAGTTTTTCTTAAAAGCAAAAAAAATAAATAGCAAAAAGGGGTTGCCCACACTCGAACCCACGACCTCTCAGTTATAGTACCAACGTGTTAACCATTTGCTTCAATAGCTTATCCGTTCTTCTTTCCTTTCATTAAAACTTTATACACACTTTAGCCTATTAAGCCAAATAAGCTGTTAAGCTTATTTTGTGGCTTATTTTATAAGCTACATCTTCGGGCTTATTTTTCCTAGGTTTCTTATAGCTTAAGCTATTTTTTGAATTTTTTCTAGAATTTTTACTATAAGTTTAGTATTTTTAATCTTTTATTTTCTTTAAAAAATTTAAAAAATCATAAAAAATAGAAAAATAATCAGAAAAATAAAAAAAAAATTATAAAATTTTCTTTTTATATAAAGTTTGTAGGAAAATTAGTTTCACTTTCGTAGGGTCTATTTTGCAAAAATTCACTTTTTAAAGAACGGGTTTCGTCCCCGTTCTCAGTTTTCAATTTTTAACCCTCGTTTTAACTCCGCTTTCACTTTAGTTTTTTTAAACATATTTTAATCAAAAATAGAATACATTTAAAAAAAGAAAATTTTAAAATTAGTTTAATTTTGGAAGAATTTTAGGTTTTTTTGGCCTTATTTGTTAGAATGTCCCGTTTCGCGTTTTTAATTAAATTTTGAAATTGTTGCTTTTTATTTAGTAGTGATAGCTTATCAAAAATATATTTGCTTCATTGAAATCATAATCCGAACTAAAACGTGGTTTCAATTTCACTAGTCGTTGGGGAAACGACCCGGGTAATCATACTTGCCCGGTTTAATATACGTATTATATATTATATTAAATATTTTTAAGAGTGAATTTTTCTTAGGGAATTTTCTAAATTGCTCTTGTGGAATATTATTTTATAGTATATTTTATTGTGTATATAAACTTTTACACCATGTGTCTAGCGGCTGCTAACGAATCTGAAACTCACTCCATTGAAACGCCTTTAAAGGCTAAATTTTGGATGGAGTGTAATTGTGTTTTGCGGCAATATGTGATTATGTGTGTTGTCGTGGGTGTGCTTACTAAGCGTGCATCTTAGTAACTTATCTGAGCCTATTCAAAGTTAGTGACATTCGCGTATTTGGAGGGCAAAGTATTAGCTTGACAACCATGGTGGATGTCGCTGTTTATTGGTTGTTTACCAATCAAATTGAGCCTAATGTCGTAAACTCAGAGGCAGAATCCCCGCTTAAAAAAGGGGTAGTGTGGTGGGGCACGCTCATTAGGGTTTTTCACCCTCCCGTGCCTTGCCATGTAGAAAAATACTTCTAATTTACTACACGTGAGAGTGACAAAACCCTTATTACGCTGTCAAAACGCTACGCTTACCTGTTACCCGCTGTTTTACTGTCTTAAATCTCAAACGGTAGTGTGATATCGCTTAGATGGGTTATCTTTGTTGTACATAGCCGTGATATGCCAATTCCTAAAACTTCTATATGAGCCAAATAGGCGATACATTTATATACAGGGCAACACACTTCAATAAATTCGCTTTTAATGCTTATTGCGGTTTGTACTAACCCGGTACCGACCCACCGGAATACCCGCTGAGCATTTGATCTAAACGCTACGCTTACCAGTTACCCGATGTTTTACTGTCTTAAGTCTCAAACGGTATTCTAATAAGGCAATGATGAGCGAAAGTGTGATATCGCTTGGCTAGGCTATCTTTGTTGTACGCAGCCGTGATATGCCAATTCCTAAAACTTCCATCTGAGCCAAATGGGCGATACATTGTACCTTATATATTAAAAGCAAGATTATTCCCCCCGAGGCTCTTATTAAATGTTCTGGCGGGTTAAGGGCAACACACTTTAATAGATGTGTTTTTAATGCTCTGGCGGGTTTCTTCGTAACCCGGTACCGACGCGCCAGAATACCCACTAGACATTTGATCTAAATGCTACGCTTACCTGTTACCCGTTGTTTTACTGTCTTAAATCTCAAATGGTATTCTAAAAAGGCAATGATGAGCGGAAGTGTGATATCGCTTGGCTAGGCTACCTTTGTTGTACGCAACCGTGATACGCCATTTCCTAAAACTTCCATCTGAGCCAAATAGGCGGCACACATCCTCTGTATGGTGTTGAAAGATAACGATCATGCAATCAATGTGAGATCGGTGTGAGAGATGCTCAGATGAGGGAGTCAACGGTGCAATAGTGGATACTTTGGAACGGCAAATACTATTAGCAAGCACGTTTTCCTTTTTTATGCGTATTTCTTCTATATGAATTTGTATCCGTAATTGTTTACATATTTGTACAGTTGCAATCAACCATGCGCTCTTCCTAAATGAGCTTTCAAGAGACATCATTGGTTACAAGCCAAGAATGATTGCTAGGCAGTTGGTATATATATTTCACTATGTGTTTATGAACTTCTTTAGTGCTTACAAAGTTATAAAAAAAGATGGAATTAGATGCAGGTGATACTCATGATAAAAGGTCAGTAAAATCTGTTTATGAACTTCGTTAGTGCTTACAAAGTTATAAAAAAAGAAGCTATACTCATAGGTGCAATAAAAGTTCTAACTTTATGATCTCTTCTTAAATCGATGTAAGAACCTATCCATCATTTTTTATTATTGTTTACTTCAATATAAATGCCTATCCAAACACCTCCTGATATATTTTGTTTCTTTTATGCAGGTGTTGGTCGTAAGAAATGACCAAAAGATGGGGAAACTAAAGATTGTTGGCCAATGCATCAGGATCGTGCGAATGGGTAAGGGCGAATGACGTGGAAATTCAATGTTGTGAATCTATCGGTTTTGATCTTGAAGGTAAAAAATTTAAGCGTATTGTTTTAAAGTCTCTTCTTACGTGTAACTGTCACTAAAACGAACCACGGTTTCCTGATGGCAGTTTGTGGCTAGAAATTCCCATTGTCAATAGCAACGGGTTGTGTGAAGTTGAGTACTATTTTAGTGACGTCACTAAAATGAACCGCCCCTAACTACCACACATGACGTCACTGTTTTTCTGCTATGTATGCTAACTAAGGTTTTTAATTGTAATTAATATGGTGTTTTGAAAATGATTATGAGATGTTGAATAACTTAATAATAATGATAAAAATAGTGTTATGACGTGCTCTACCGCTCGAACTTTTAATAGCTATTTTTACTTAGATGATCGACCATTATAGAAATTTTGACGGATAAAATGACCCAATATGACACTTTTGGGCAGGAAATAAATGCTTTTCGAACAAGGAAGTAAAAGTATTACCCTAAAATAACCGCTATTGTTGTGTCATGTATGAAATATATTATTCGACCTAACAGGGTATACGGGAATTGGGTTAGTTGGGCTCAAGCTCTTTATTCCGCTGGCATTCAGTTTATGGGTTAATTTTATTGCATTCTTTTCTTTGACCAGGTGAGTTTGAGAACGAAGGTTTCATACTGGACGATCTTTATGACAATGAAGAAGATGGGCAACACATCGATGATGGGAAGCAAAAGAGAATGAAGGAGAGGTACATTTTGTTTGTGTATTGCTATATATAAATTATTAATGCTTTTTTTGTTTTTCTAACTCCTGTGTTTAATGAAACATGATTATGACGTCTATCCATAATAGAAAGAAATATCTCCATCTCAGTTTACCTATATTTTTTATTCCTGCTCAACATACCACATTTATAAGGGTATATCTTTTATATAAAGGGGACTGGAAGAGAAGCACCATCTTCACCAGCTCATTCTAATAAGAGACCTCGAAAGCTGAAGGCTACAGATAGTTAATATGGCCGGTACAAATACAATACGCACCTGGATAAGTAGCTGTATTTTTTTGTATTGCCTTTAGAAACAAGTTTTAAGACTCTTGATTGGGCCTTATATAAAAAAGACTTACTCTGCTCAATCGAAGTATTTTGTATATATCGTGCTTATTAGATTCTTTTCTCCCCGGTGTTTGGATCAGCTTATTTTCAGGCCTTATGGAACTATTTGAATTTTAAAAAGCTCATAGGCATTTTTCTAGCTTACGAGCTTATGGCTTATTTAAGTCCATAAGCTCAACGCGTCGGCCTAATAAATTCATAGGCTGAAAAAGGGCCTATGTGGTTTTTAAAATTCAAATAAGCCCGCCAGCCTACAAAATAAGCTGATCCAAACGCCCCTTTAGTTCCTTATTTAAATGCACGGTTCGTATTACTACTTTTGTTGCATGCTTGCATCTAATGTGAAATAAAATCACCCGACAAGTACTTTTAATGATGTTTTTTTCTTCACTGATGTCTGCTCATTTATGTTTTTAATAGAGACAAATTACAGGTAAATGCTTATTATGGGGATGTTTGGGATTGCTTACTTTAAAGCAGTTTGAAGTGTTTATTTAATATCCAAACTGCTTTTGCTTTTTGAGACACGTAGGTTGATCTTTTAATGATATTTCTAGCAAAAAGGTTAGTTTTTTTAATCAAGTTTTGACTTTTTTTGATTAATCTGTTATGGATTTGCTTTTTCAATAAGTTGGTACAGACAACACGAACGTTGCCAGTTGTGAAAATAAGGGAAAAAGATGACGGGGGTACTAATTTCGTTGAAAGTACAAGTAGATAAGCAGGTGAGCGACCTGCGACCCTGTATCCGTAGTGAAATCTGCTTTTCTGTGTTTGAGTATGTTTTGCAACGCAAAACACCCTTTAACTTGAATAGTAGTTACGGAAATTGCCATGAACTTTTATTTCTGTCTTTTTCTGCAAAATGAAATAGCTAAAACGCTAATTTTACCTAATGTGTCAAGTCAAATGCTGTCATGCGAGTCGGGCGAGTAAATACAAAAGTAGAAAAATGCCTAGCGACCCACCCTTCCAAGTGATATGTTTGTTTCGCTGCTTTAACAGAATCTGTCCGTTTGCAACTTTTACTTATCAAGTGATATTAAGTATATAAACTTTCGCATAAACTTTTGCTTCTCAGGTGATATGTTTCTTATTTTTTTCAAAATTTGTTAAAAAACATAGTCCACTCCACTTTCAGGTGAATGGTTTTTAATTTACCGTTAGAACTAAATAGTCACTGCCTAGCTTTGAGCTATTGCAGTTACACCTGATGATTGGAGAGAGCAAACAGTTGCTTGCGCCCGAAAAAATATATGTCTTTATTCTTTTTTGGGTAACCATGGTTTCTGAGGTTTTGGCCTATTTTTAATGCATACACTTATGTTAGGTTGAATCAGAGTATTTTTTAATGGTCGGTTCCAATGGCCTTTCACAGCTAGCTAGGGAATTAGTTAGGACCAATTATTGCTCAATATGAAGTTTATAAATTCAAATTTGGACCATTATACATTCAAATTTGCTTTAATATATCATAATAGTTAAGAAAGTTTCACTGAAGTGACAGCTATTTTAGTTTATAAAATGTCCAAGTGGGGGGCGTTGCAAACTTATACAAAAACGACGAAGAAAAACCACGATGGTCGGCCCATTGCTCACACACATGTCACCTGTCAAAGAAAGCACAGTACGTGTTCCTTTTAAATCGGTTTCTGTTTTCTATTCCACTTCATTGGTAGCTCTCTTCCAACTAAATATATGGTTCTTTTTATAGCCAGCACACATAGTTGGCCTCAGAAAGGGTGCGTTGGATTGGCCGTAATGTGCAGCCTTATGGTATATGTTTGTCATCCACGAACTCATCTTTTAGCGAGACCACATTTTCTTTCTCCATGACAACTATTCTTGGAAAGTTGAGTGATGCTTTATTAGCATATTTATTTATTTAGTTTAACATTGTATCTTTTAAGATTTGAAATTTATTTAGTTTCACATTGTATCAAAGTCAGTTCTCTTTCAATAGAAATTACTACATTGATTGTACATGTATGTTTCGATACTGATTTTTATATCAAATTGACATTCTGGTATACAGTGAATACCCGTCCAAGTAGCGAACCGATACAAAGGGCATTGACTGAACGTATCGATTTAAACACAACGCAGCAAAGTGCGGGCCGTTTGCATACATGCTAAATGAAAGGGAAACCCCGCGCTTCGCGGCGAAGCGCAGGCTAAAAACCTTGTTATAAATTTAATTAAAAGGAAGCAAAGTTTAATAAATGCGCTCCATTAATGCACTGTTCCGACTGGGTCGACCCGCCGGATACTCCACCGGAACCTGCTAAAACCCGCCGGTTGACCCGGGTCCAGCCATTTTGTTTTTTAATTCTTTTTTTACCCGAATCGGTCAAAGCATTTAATACAATGCACACCTAATCACTCTCTTTATCTTTCTTTGATACGTGTCTTTCTCCATCACCTACCTTTCCATCTCTTTTACTCTCTCTCTAAAAATAAGCTCTGGCTGCATGTTGGGTCATGTGATTTTGCCAAGTTCGTTTTGTTGGTTTCTTGCGATTGATGAGAGTATATGTTGATTGCTTTCCACGATTGTTCTTAATGAGATTATTTGTGGGGTATGTACGATTTATTGTGGCCCTTGCCACGATTGTTTCATGGTTGGATTCTTCAATGAGATTATTTGCTTCTAGGGGTTTGTAAGTTCTTAATTTTGAATTAATTTTTTATTGGCCTATTATTGGTTTCTGTTTTTGGTGATTGGTTTCCTTTTTTTGTTGATTAAATGAAAAAAAAACTCCATTTATGATTCTAGGGGTTTCTATGTGTGATTCAGTTGCTAAAAGGAGCGCATTATAAAGGCTTTGCTACCTTTTATATAAATTTATTATAATTGGGGGGAAACTTTGTTTACCGTTTGAGTGGCTTTGGTAAATTGTGAACACTTGAAATTGTAATGAGGTTGCGGGGGGGAAATTTTTGCTCATGCTGCGTAGGTGGAGATGGATGTTGAGTGCGAGAATCTCTCACCTCAGCAACCTCCACGAACGTGTACTCAGGAAAGTTGGCATGAGTTTAATGAAAATCACAGTTTGTGTAATCGATGAACCGGACCAAGATGAACCGGACCAAGCGGTTCTATACCCTGCAGTTGGTCCGACATGGTTTTTTTATTCGGATTTATTTAGTTTTTTGCTTGAACCGATGCTGCAGTACATATGTATCATTGCTTATGTTCTATTATGTGTCCGTTTTGGTGATGTTACTAACCAGGAATATGAATTTGTCTTGAGTGGGCGATTTTATCGTATGCGATGAAGATATTATCGTATTTATGCATTTATTATTTTGCAACTCCGATAGATTGTTGGATCGTGATGGGCAAAATCGACCCGTATCTTGGCGGGGCAGCACGTAGTGCTTGCAGCCATGGCGGATGGCATACCATTTTATCCGATCCAACACTCAAAAAATCTGAGCCAAACAGTTTCACATAATTATTATACGGTATAAACAAAAGTGGCAGCTTTGTTTCAAAAAGAAACACATATTGGAGGCTAAAGATCATCCACAAACATAAAGGAAATTGCTTCTGTTGGTTGCGTGTTTATGGGTGACGATGGGTTAAACCGACCCGTATCTTGGCGGGGCATCACGAAGGCGTGTTTGCAGCCATGTCGGGTCGGATACCTTTTATTCGGTTTCGCAAGCCTTAGCAAAATGATGGTTTGTTGATGTTTGCTTAACGCTGTCTAATTATAGTATCGGAAAGATCCGTATTATAAATTTATATAAAAGGCAGCAAAGCCTATTTAATGCGCTCCATTAATCCAAAGATCAGTATTTTGGTGGGATATCACGAAGTCACAGTTGCAGCCATGGCGAGTTTCATACCCTTAACTGTGAGCTTGACGATTTGTTGAGGCTTATATACAATTCCGCTAGAAAAAACAGAAATTAACGAGTCGGTAACGGACACCTTTGGCATGTGCTTATCTCACATTGTTGGATGCTTGCTCATGTTGGCTTGCATTTTCTTACACTTAAGTTACGTGTTGGATTACATATTGTATTTGTACTTGGCAATACAGACGCTATTGCTAATGTGCGCTAATTATTCTGTAAGTATAATATGCTGAAGGATCATAACGGCTGAAAGCGGCCCGTATCTTGGCACGGCATCGCGAACACGCGTTTGCAGCAATAACGGGTCGTATGCCCATTTATCCATGTCCGCACTCGCATATCTGGTCTTTTTAAACTGAAAATAAGAAAGCTGGAGAGATAGGTGATGGAGAAGGACACGTAGCCAAATAATAGCTCCTACTTTTTTTTCATATTGTATAGTGTAATATAGGTAACTGGATCATTAAAGGTGAAAATGAACCGTATCTTGGCGGGGCATCACGAACTCGGGTTTGCAGCCATGGCGGGTCGGACACCTCTTTCTCCAATTCAACACTGAAACATCTGAGTGAGAAAGATACGTATCAAAGAAAGAGATAAAGAGAAGGATTAGGTGTGCGTTGTATTAAATGCTTTATCCGAGTCGGGTAAAAAAAGAATAAAAAAACAAAATAGACCGGACCCGGGTCAACCGGCGTGTTCTGGCAGGCTCTAGTGGAATATCCGGCGGGCCGACCCGGACAGAACAATGCATTAATGGAGCGCATTTATTAGACTTTGCTGCCTTTTATATAAAGTTATAATCTTTGGACAACGCCAGGTTTTAGCGCGGGTACCTGTCGCCTTTCCGGTGGGTCAACCGGGTCGCATTTCGATTACTTCTGATTTTGGAATACATATAAACTACGGTTGTTACCCATACGTGAGTTGTGTATCAGTTCACGGTAGCTCTGGAATGAACGAGCTAATTGGGCCATGGAATAATATATCCGGGAGCCCAAACAAAACACTGGAACCTGACCTATTGAAACAACGTCGTTTTAGCCGCTGAATTTGTGTTTATATAATATAATGTTGCAGGTGATGAAGATTAATTTTTTGTTTAGTACGCGTGGTTTACCGAGCCCTGTATCTTGGCTAGGCAGTCACACCAAGTGTGTGATTGCAGCCATGTCAGGTGTTTGATCACGCTTCAGTACTCATTAATCTGAGCCTCATTTGTTATTATTATACATACTTATTCACGGGTTAATACAACGTTGTTTAACGTTTAACAACTACTACTTTTCCATCTTTCCTAACGCATTCACCAACCCTTAACAAAGAGGCCACAAACAAGTATTCCACCAATATAAAGAGGCGTGTATTTGACTTGCATTTGTTAACATTTCTTCACTACATTAACGGATCCACTAAAAGCTGCTTACTTTTTCATCTCATTTTATGTAGATCAAACAAGTAAAGCTTATTGATGATGCTTATGCGTCCAACGTATGACGCGACTTGCTGTTGCTGCTGACACATATTGTTGTTGCTACCGCAGACACAAATCCCTGATGCTGTTGACACATCTTGCTACTGTAAAGTACACAAGCTTAATCCACAGGTTTATATATTTTGAGAAGCCTACTTTTATTTGAACTTAGCTATATCGTGCGTGTAGGATTCCATGATATAATCTTCGTATATGTTATGCAGGTAGAGCCCTCTTGGGATCAAGTTCTCTGGACTGACTTGGGTACAACAAAAGCATGTGTTGCAGTTTTAGAAGGAAATGTAGTGAATCTGCTATTTGATGCTGCAAAAGAACGACGCTCTTAATCCGGTAGGTGTTCATTTTCATTAGAAAAAATGAAACAATAAATTAGTACCTATCTTTAGGGTGTTTTTCTTATTTAACGGTAAGCATATAGGTACTTTTTAGTGTTTTAATAAAACCATATATTTTCTTATTTCACTCCTTAGATAAGCAAGATGGAATTAAAAAAATTCAGTGAAGCTGAGCACCTTAAAACAATAAATTACAAACACCCCCTTGATTTTTAATAGTATAAACTAGCCATTGATTAAAATGCAGGTTTAGAACCACAAAACTCATAGGCGAAACAGAATTAGTGAGTGATATAGCAATAGGATTTGCCAATGACACAAGCCTCAATAAGCTTATTAATATGTAAGTTGTTTTAATAAGTTGTTTAGACCAGCCTAGCTATTTGAACTATTGAGAGTTGTAAGTAAACTCAGTCACATTCAATTATGGGTCTGCATGCTAGAAAAAAAATTATTACCTACTAGACAAAAAATGGTTTGATCCTATTTGAGCTACATGTATCCTTTAAATACGTTCTAATCCATTGGCCTCTTAAGCTTTTATAGAATGTTTCCTCCCTAATTCCACATCAAGTGAAAATAATAAAATACATACATGTGTAGCTGACACTTTTGGGGTACACAATCAAATATTGCCTCTGTTAACATGTATAATCATAGATCATTATGTTTTTTATTATTATGTTTGTGCGTGGCAACATGACCTTGGTTTTGAGGGGTTCCAAATGGAGTGTCAGTCTGCTGGGAAGAATGTCATGGCCCAGGAGCAGGATCTTCGAGCAAAGCTACTGAAACACAAAGGTACGTATTTGCACAACAACTCAACCACTCCATATAGTTCTTAGTTATTAATATGCGAGTTGCAATATATAATACAACTGAACTAAAGGCCATGGAAAATGGCAGGTACACATAATGTCAAAACATATATAAAGTCGACCATCGACCCCGAATTAAGGAAAAGAATTGTCACGGGGTCAAGCTAATTATGAGTGAAGGGAAAGCAAAGTTAAGCGGTGTCATGGGGTATTACTTTGGTCCATTGAGGCATCACAAATGTTTAATGTGATTTGTTTTTCATACTAACATGTGAAGTTTATAGCTGAGTTCGTAGACAAATGTAAGTTACACTTTGATATTCATAATCTCTATATTTTATTGCATTATTTTGCTCTATATGTATATATTTAGACTAGAGCTGTGGCCCTGTGCACAAAGAAACTAAACTCGAATGAACCCAAAAACACGCCTTAGGCATGCGATTATAGATGTTTAGTTATTTATATTTTCCTTTTTTTACAAAGTGAGTATTGAAGGGTTTTTTAGGGTTGCTACTAATTGTAGTTTTTATGGGGTCTTTGGGTGTGATATTATGGGGTTTGGGGTGTTTTAACGGGTGTTCGGGGCTGCTGCGAAACAACAGGTGTAAAGGGGGAGCTGGGTCATTTTTAATGAATGTTTGGATGGCTTTTAGTGGGAGTTCGGGTGATTTTTTGGCCTGCTGCAAAACAACATCAATAAAGGAGCGTCCCTTTGTTTTTTAAGGGGTTTTGGGTGGTATAAATAGTGTTCGGGGCTGCTGTAGAACTTCACCAGTAAAATGGTGTTTTAGGATGCTGTAGATTGCAATGTTTTTACTTGCTTAATTTTTTTCTTCATGTCTATCTGTCACTTAACTTATTACCTTTTTCCATCGGATTATGGGTGAATTAGACCTTACAAACAAGAACTTTACCATGTATGATGCAATGCGCACGCCTTACCAATAAATATTTTCGAAAGACAATGTTTGTTAACAATCTTTTTGAATGGATCTCTTTGGCAACAGTGAATATCCATAAGGAAAACATTAGTTTGGAACAGCTTCAAGACAACTAATTTTAGAAGTGGTTTAGGGCTGATACGAAACTCCAATTGTTCTTTTTTTGTGTTTCAGGTATTTTAAGGGGTGTTTTGGGCGATCTTGATTGCAAAAAATGTAATGTTTGCATCTTATTCATCCCTTAACCAATGTGTTTAGTTCTCTTTTCCTTTATGTTTCCATCATAATTGGTATTGTAACTTAAGCAATACTTTTGAAAAGTTTACGCATTCCTTCATTTACGGTTAAGTGTTTGCTATTCCAGTTGGCATGGCATAGGTGAAACATAAATGCTTTACCCGCTATAATACTTGAACATCATAAAATAAATGCTCTGTTGACAAACATCCCGCAGCGAAGCGCGGGTAAACCAAACTCGTTGATCAAAAGTATGGGCGCACTGGTTTTTGCAACTATATAATTTTATTTAGTTTATTCTAGACAGAATAGTCACGTTTTCACATTAACTTGTTATACTAGATTAAACTATAGTATTGCTTGGCGCCTTGGCCCATGAGCAATTCATATTTATATAACTAGGCGAATACCCGTGCACGCACGGAAAATCATTTGCGGCCGATAATTAAGGATATGCAATATTGTGGTAAGTGTTTCGTGTAACTTTTAAAATATAACATGAAAATATCTAAATGTAATTGCAAACGGTTGTAACATGCGAAAATCCAATTCAAGCAAAAACCAAAAACCACCGATTTTGCTTGTCGATCATCAACACCAGGTCAACACCACTTAACCCACCACCCTCGAACATATTCTAAGTTGTTTATACCGTCCTTATTAGTTTTTGGGCTCACTCCCACTCGAGGTTCCACCTGATTAATAACTTTTTCATATTTTCAATAAAACACCCTATCATTGTTCGGCTTTCCATCTTTAATATTCATCCTAGACCGGTCATTTGGCCTATTAATATTATTCGACCCGTTAGGAGTCTCATTATCACCCACCCTTCCATTGCAATCTTCATTGTTACTTAAACAAGTATCATTTGCTCACGCTTCGCGACGGGTTGCAAAAGTTATAATTTTTATAGGTTTTTATTTAATAGTTATTACATCATGAAAGTAAAGGCTTTTTAAATACTACGTAAAGATTTGATATCACCGATACATTATTGATCAGAAATTAATATTACCAACCAATTGTTATCATCAAATGCAATTTGTATGATTTAAAATAACTACAATGATGAATATAAAAACACTGCATAATTAGTTTTTCCAAATAAAAAAAAGTCAACGTGTTAAGAGCTTTTTCTATTCCTCATTCATCATCAATTATGAATTATCAACATATCAATTATCAAATCACACCATAACTTACACAGATACAGTAAATAATTCCCATAAATATAATCCATTAATCCATAATTCTCATGTTGTTTTGGATTGTTACTCAAGTTCTAAAAGTTTGGTATACTTAAAAGTCACCTCTAATATATTCATGGTTATGTTGTTTTAAATTAATTGTAGCTACTAAAATAGACACAAAATGTTGAGAGAATTTACCATATTACCCCTACTTGAAAGTAATAAGAAAAAACAGTAATGATTATTGTTTTCTTCAACTGTGTAGTCTTCATCGATTGACAATTATTTTGAAACAAAGAAAGTAAATATTTTACCATTTGTAAGATACTCCCTCTGTTTAATGCTCACGTTCCATTTAGGCCTTACTTTTATTTCTTTGTACGCGACGTTCAAATTTTCNGGACATCCGTAGATTATTCTATGGGCGCTTCTCATTCTATGACCTCAGTATTGATAAAGGAAGTCAAACAGGCAGTCAAGAAAAGAAAAAGAAAAATCAAAAATATTAAGGATAGTTAGTGTATAGATAAAAAAATGGTGAAAACGGGACTTGTCGAAGCTATTGATTCTTTATTTCCCTTGACGAACACTTAGCTACTTTTCGAAGTTATTAGTCAAGGGGGATCGAGGTTCGTTGGTTTTCTTAAGTGTTTACTTCATAACATTGCGTGAGGACACGACAATACCTTAGTATGGGGGATTTTGGTATGTGCTTAATTACACATACCTTTTTACCTTTAAAACAAGCTAAAATAACCAAAAACGGACTTAAAATGCCAAAAATATGCTTGTTTTGCTAATTGTATTGTGCAGGAACGGATATTAAAACCAAGAAAAGGACG
>BQNB010052190.1:0-40611 GCA_026074375.1 Tanacetum coccineum
TGGAAACAGAATAAGCTGTGAATGAGGGGAGGCAAAGCAATGAGACTGAGGAACTTAATTTGGATGCTGATACTGAAGTAATTGCTGAGGACAAGGGAAGTGGTGAAAAGGGAGGTAGCACAGTTAGTACTGCTACGCCAGATATTGGTACTGCTAGGTAAGAAATTGGTACTGCTAATCTAACAACTCCTCCAACAACCACAACAATCTTTAATGATGAAGAGATGACCCTTGCAGAGACCTTGGTTAAGATGAAAGATAACAAAGCTAAAGGTGTAGTCTTCAAAGATACAGAGGAATTAGTCAGACCTGCAAGATCAATCTTAACCCTGAAACCACTCCCATCCATTGATCTAAAAGACAAAGGCAAAGGTGTTTTAGAAGAACCTAAGCCTGCAAAGAAGATGACTAGAAGTGATTTTGATGCTGCTCAGGTTGCTAGAGATGCAGAGGTTGCCAGACAGTTAGAAGTAGAGTTGCAAGCAGGGGTGGAAAGGGTAAGACAGAGAGAAAAACAAGCATCTATGGATTACATTGCAAACTTGTATGATGAAGTTCAAGAAAGAATAGATGCTGGTTATGAACTAGTAGTCAGATTGACTCATGAAGAACAGGAGAAGTACATTGTGGATGGAAGAACAAAGCTATTAGCAGAATTCTTTGAAAGAAGAAAGAAGCAACTATCAGAAGAAAGAGCTACTGCTATCAGGAACAAACCTCTCACAAGAACTCAACTCAGAAGTCTGATGATGACCTATCTTAAACATACAGGTAGATTTAAACATAGCCAGTTGAACAAAAGGACTCTTAAAGAGATTCAGGCACTATAGATCAAGAAACAAGAAAGAGCTGCAAAATTTGTGCCTATTGGGTCTGAGGAGGATGAAAGATTGATTTAGAAGATGAATAAAAAGGCAGCTGATGTACATGTGTAGAAGGTTCTTGAAGAACCTGACAGTACTAAGGTGGAAGTTAAGCAAGAAGTAGTTGAGCATGGTACCAAAAAAACATCTGGTAAAGTATTAAAGATGAAAGCAAGAAAGAAGGCAAGGAAGCCAACACATGCTGATAGTGATAATGAACATAATTCTAAAAAGGATGAAAAGAACAAGAAAGATGTAGTAGAAAGTAGTGAGAAAGGTACAGATGCTTCAAAGAAGAGAAAAGGAGGTCCAAGAATGATAAGACAGTCTAAAAGAAAGAAGACAGATTCTGACCTTGAAGAAGAAGGGCATCTAAAGACTTTTCTAAAGATAGTTTCAGATGAAGAAGGCATAATAGATTTTGAAGTCCTGGAGAAGAGATTTCCAATCATTAACTGGGAATCAAAATTCTATCATTTTGATAGACATGGAGCAGAGTGCATCTACTACAGGATCTTTAGATCTGATGGAAGTTCTAGATGGATTAAAACCTTTTATGAGATGGTGACAAGGTTTGATAGACTAGATCTTGTGGAGTTATATAATCTGGTGATGCAGAGGTTTAAAACAACTACACCAGAAGGTGTAGATCTAGTTCTTTGGGGAGATTTAAGGACATGTTTGATGCAAATATAAAAGATGAAACTGGCAGAATCAATAAGGATGGAATTTTAAGAGCTGGGATTTCTATGAAAATTATAGGGTTCATACTTTGACACTAGAAGATGGTAATGAGATTCATATGATTGCAGAGTAGAGATACCCACTCATAAAGGAAACACTTGAGAGGATGATATCTTTGAAGTTGATAGCTGAGTCTGCAAGTGATAGTGCTTATGATGTGCTTAGATTTATTTAAAAGCAGGTTGATGAAGCTAGAAGCCATGATGGAGGAGAGAAGGATCTTTAAGTGTTGGTTTCATCACTACACAAAAATGGTCATCAATTCACCATGTCTAACAGATATCAAGAACTGACTAGTCCAGAGAAAACGGCTTCTGGTAAAGACTTCTCAAATTCGTTAATGGCTGATAGTTTGCCAAAAACTATATGGTTCTTAACTCACCATGCTTCACAATAAAGAGTTGGCTAGTCCAAAGCATTGTCCATAAACACTGCACTTTGCTAGAAAGTGTAGATGCAAAAGGAAATCATTGATTGCTGATGGAGAGAATGCAGGGTATACTAGTATATAAAGCAAAAAGACAATAGGAGGTAAGACATGGAAAACAGGAGGAACCTTAAGCTTTTGTTTACTATTGATGGGATGGTGTTGATTGGATAGTCATGCAGAAGATAAGCAGAGAACTTTGCTTTGATGGCTGCTATCAGCAATGCAGCTTCAAACACTGAGTGTAACAATCTTGTTCAACAAAGAATGTGAGGAATGTCTTATGCTTAAGCTTAATAATGACTTATATGATGAACAAATGGAACAACTTGGTGATGCTAGTATAGAAATTCAAGCCTATACTCTAGCTTTAAAAAAGTATTGAAAAGCTCATTTAGTTTGTCTTCTACAAATCAACTTGTTTATGGAATGAAAACATAGGTTTATGAATAATAGTTTGAATGATAAATAGTTGTGCTCAATATCATAAGAAACTATTAGCAGAAGCTGTAAAAGAAAAGGAAGAATTAAAAACTAAACTTGAAAATTTTCAAAGTTCTTCTAAAGGTCTTAGTAAACTGCAAAATATACTTATAAGTCAGACGAGTGCTAAGGACAAATCTGGACTTGGGTATGGAGATCAAATACATGAAGGTGTTTTAAGTTATGAAAATGAAGTTCCTTGACTATGGGTGTATTTGTAGTATGGTCTAGGTTGTGTAGAAGATAGTCCCTCATCGCTATCCCTGTGTTTGATAGATTTGCATATGTTGAAGGAATGACATGGTTCCCCCTCCCCTCAGAATAACAGGGATCAGTGCATGCCTCTAAAATCTAATTTTGGAAATAGATGGGTAAAATTTTTACACTATAGTCCAAAACGTCTAGAAACTAGTGAATCTTGCTGCTAATACCAGTGTTATGTCTCTTGTGAATCAATTCTAGTTGTTTGGCTAACACTTGAATTGTGCCTTAACCAGCTGGAAATGAACCCAAAAAGCGTCTGTCAGAAAACCCAAAGTTTGGGTGGTTTCTGCTCTGGTGCTCCTATCATTGAGGAGTTTATGAGGTCAGACAGTGATGTATGACGTATGTGATAACTCGTCAAAAGAACAGGAAAAATCTAGTTTTGATTTTTGTTAAATACTGTTAAGATGTTAAAAACTCCTTAGGGAAATGGTTAAAGAACAAAAACACATCGTAGTCCAAGTCCTTGAAGCTGACAAGAGAGATGGAATTGGGTTAATGTCCAAAAAGCTGAGTTTGGGATTTGGTTTCACTAAAAAGGGCACATGCTTTGTATGTGGTAGCTTTATCATCGTATTAGGGATTGTGACTTCCATGAGAAAAGAATGGCACTATAACAGGTTGATTGAAACAGAACAAAAGGGTCAAGGGTATTTAGTCAATGATGAGAGAAATAAACCAGTGTGGACATATGTGCAAGATTGGACATATCACACAAGTTTGTTTAAAAAGCTAGTACTAACGAAGTGAACTGGCATATTTCGTAGTTAATGCGTGCTAGACAAATCTTTCTAGTCAAGCTTGCATGCAATAGTACTGCACTGGAAAAGTTAATACTGCTAGACCCTTTGTAAATGAAATTTGACCATGAAAAAATCTTTTATAAGTCTCATCACTTATTAGAAGGCATCTAATATAACAACAACATAAAGCAAATTTTGCAAATCATAAACGTAAACGTACTCGGGTTATGGATTAAAAACAGTAGCCGTTGTTGAGGCCAATAGGGAAAACTGCTGTTAAGGCCTCTGTTGGATCCATACCTCCCTCATCATTTACAAAAGTCCTTCTGCACACCATCTTACTACCTTCCTCCCCCCCCCACCATCTACCCTCACTGCTCTTAGCTTTTTCGGTTCCTCCTGTACCCTTCACCTGTGCAGATCCCCATCCTTAGATCATGGCAGGAGTTCAGGTTGTAATTGAGATCCAAATGACATTACTAGAACATAAGTCTGTCTAATTACATAGTGTATCAAACTTTAGTAAAAATGTCAATTCTAAAGATCCACTAGGCGGACCCAAGTCAGCAATGGCTTGGGTCCCTAAGAGAAACTAATTTCTCTTATTTGATATGCAGGATGATCCACAAAAAGCTTTAAAGAATAAAGGAATTGTTAACAGTGGATGTTCCAGGCACATGACTGGAAACAAAGCATACCTTTTTGAATATCAAGACTATAATGGTGGCCCTGTTGCTTTTGGAGGAAGTAAAGGTCAAATAACTGGTAAAGATAAAATAATAACTGGAAAGTTAGATTTTGAGGATGTGTACTTTGTGAAAGAACTAAAGCAATTTAATCTCTTTTAGAAGAACAAGGTTCTCTTCACTGACTCTGAATGTCTTGTGCTGTCTCCTGACTTTAAGTTGCCTGATGAAAATCAAGTATTACTTAGAGTCCCTAGACATAAAAATCTCTATATAGTTTCAAGCCTAAGAGTAACATTGTTCCTACTGGATGGTTTAGCTTATTGATTTGCAAAGGGCTACATTGATGAAATCTAAGACAAATGACTTTAGAAGGTCAATGGGTCATGTAAATTTTTATAATTTAAACTAACTTGTAAAGGGAATACTTGTAAGAGGTTTACCTTCAAAAGTATTTTTCAAAATGACCCTACTACCTGTGTTGGTTTTGTCAGAAAGGAAAGCAGACACAAGGCCTCCTGTAAGGCCAAAGCCAAGTAGTAGCTCTTATTAGTCAGGCCTTATAAGCTTTATTACATATGGACTTTATTTGGACCCACGCATATGTAAGGAGAAATAACCATACAAGACTTACTGCCTCGTTATCACTGATGATTTTAGCAGATTTAGTTGGGTATTCTTTTTAAGAACTAAGGATGAAACTAGTGGCATCCTTAAGGACATTATAACGACAGATTGGAACACCAATTAAATCATAATCGCGTTAAAACTATTAGATGTGATACATGGTAAGAATCTTCAAAAACAGGGACATTATTTGAATTATGTGGGTCAAAAGGATCACAAAAGGAATAACAGTAATGCCAATCGAATCTACAACAACAAAATGAGTTGCTGAGAGGAAGGAATAGGCCCTAATTGACGGCTGCTAGACAATGTTAGATATTCATTTCTTACCTAACTCAACTGCTTTGGGACTTGACAGCAGTTAGTACTGCTTGTTATGTCCGTTAATAAGGTCGTTAGTGACCAGCCTTCAAAACAAGACACCTTATTAACTTGTAACTGGTAAATACCAATTATAAGCTATATAAGATTTTGGGGTTGCATCGTGACCATCTTGAATACCATTGACCACCTAGGCAAGTTTGAAGAACAGAAACAGTACTGATGAAGGGTTTTTAGTTGGGTTATTCTCTATGTTGCAAAGACTTTTATGGGGTATACAATTTAAAAACCAAGATGGTTGAAGCAAACTGCATATGTAAACTTTTTAGAGAAAATAACGTTAATGTTGCAGGGAAAAAGGACATAATTGATTGTTGTGATCTTGATTATTTAAACTGATTCAGATGTGAAACTATCAGCCTATTACCTGCACTGCGCTAAAAATAAGTAACAAAAATGCAGGTCCAAAAAGGAAGCTAATCACTAGTGCGGTACACTGAAGATAATATTGATGCATGTGTGAGGAAACTCTGAAATGAAGCTGAACTGCTCAACGAATACTTTGTACTGCCCCATTTATGGTCTTTTTGCTCGCTCCTTTCAACAGTTGTAAGAGTTCAGTGAAGCAGAAGAATGGAGATGAAAAGGTAATGGGGGTATACTGGTCCAAAGATGAATGAGAAGCATAAGGATCAGGAAGGATCAAGCCCTGTTTTGGAGGAGTTTGAATGTGGTGTAAAAGACAAGAAAAGGAGGCTAATTGATGGCTAAAGCCTTTAGAAAGGAGTTTGCTATCATGTACTAAGGATTTGCTTCTTCTAAGCAGGAGCTGCTAGAGCTACCGTAATACTAACACAGGTTAATATTTAGCACACTAATTGAACTGCACAGTCCTTCAAGAGTTTTTAGTGCGGTGGACCTGATCTAACCAACAATGACCAAGATGGTCTCATGAATACCTACTCATGAGGAGATTTATGACAATCCAAGTGGATGGGATTTTTTACCATGCAATCTAATATGATAAGGGTTGCAGTGGGCTTGACTTCACTAATTTAGTAACCGCACTTGTTGAATGCTTTGTCCTTTTCCCACAGATCAAGGAGAGTACACTCCATTCATCATCAAGCTCAAAATTTTTAGTAGATCCTAACGTCAGCAGTTCAGATAGGACAGAAAGTGGAATAAAAGTTCTAGAGCTCATGTCTTTTGTTGTAGTTAATATTCAAAAGCACGATTGAGAATGAAATAGATCATCAAGGTTTCCAGCACTGTTTGTTAGCTTGCTTCCTTGTCCTGAAAGATTGAACCCAAGAAGATATCTGAAGCTCTTGAAGATAAAGTTAGGTTGATGCTATGCAGGAAGAGCCTGTTGCAATTCAAGATCAGAAAATTTAGATTCTGGTTGACTTGCCTTTAGAAAAGACAGACAATTGTCGGGACAAAAAGGGGTTTGCAAGAATAAATAGGATGATAGAAGAGGTGTTGTAGTTTGAAATAAGGCAAAAGGTTGGTTTAGCCCAGGGATATAGACAAGAGGAAAGGGATGACTATGAGTGAGGTGTTGTTTGCTCCGCTTATGGTTAGGATTGAAGCCATCAGGATCTTTTTGGCCTTTGCTTCTTATATATTATTCATAGTTTATCAGATGGATGTGAAGAGTGCCTTCTTGTATGGCACAATTGATGAGGAATTGTATGTGTCTCAACCTCCAGGTTTTGTAGATCCTAAGTTCCCTAAGAAGGTCTATAAAGTTGTAAAAGCTCTATATTGGTTGTCTACAAGTTCCCAGAGCCCTTGGTTAATGCTACTTTATTTACTTTCTTGTTGAAAAATGGATAAAGTGTAGAGGAACATTGACAAGACTCTTTTCATAAGAAGGACAGGAATGATATCCTTGTTAGTGTAGGTTGTATGTAGGTGTATAGTGTATTTTTGGTTGTCTACAAGATGTCTTGGTGTGATTGAATTTGAGGCTATTGATGAAGAGCGATTCCAGGTTTTTGCATGTTCGCTATAGGAGAGCTCACCTTCTCTTTCTTGGATTACAGGTCCAACAGAAAGAAGATGGTATTTTCATAAGTCAGGATAAGTATGTTGCAGAGATCCTTAAGAAGTTTGATTTTGCTACTGTAAAGTCTGCCAGTACTCCAATTGAAACCTAGAAGCTCTTGAACAAGGATGAAGAAGCTGTTGATGTGGATGTACATCTTTATAGATCCATGATTGGCTCTTTAATGTACTTGACTGCTTCTAGGCCTGATATTATGTTTGCAGTCTGTGCTTGTTCTAGGTTTCAGGTAACTCCAAAGACCTCCCATCTTAATGCTGTGAAGAGAATCTTTAGGTACCTAAAGGGCAAACCCAAACTGGGCCTTTGGTATCCTAGAGTGTCATCATTTGACCTAGAAGCCTACTCAGATAGTGACTATGCTGGAGCAAATCTTGACAGGAAATCCACAACAGGAGGTTGTCAATTTCTTGGCAGGAGACTTATTTCATGGCAGTGCAAGAAGCAGACAATTGTGGCTACTTCTACTACAGAGGCAGAGTATGTTGCTGCTGCCAACTGCTGTGGGCAAGTATTGTGGATTCAAAATCAAATGTTAGACTATGGGTTCAATTTTATGAACACAAAGATCTACATTGATAATGAGAGTACTATATGCATTGTAAAGAACCCAGTATTTCACTCCAAAACAAAGCATATTGAGATTAGGCACCACTTCATTAGGGATGCTTATGAGAAGAAGCTTATCCAGGTGCTAAAGATTCACACTGATGACAATGTAGCTGATCTTTTAACCAAAGCTTTTGATGTTAGCAGGTTCAATTTCTTGATTGTTAACATTGGAATGATGAATCTATAGCTGCATTAGTTCAGGGAAGGCAAGTTGGCAAGTTACCTTGTTGTATAGTTTGTAGATGAAATCTTAGTTAGCAGATGGATTCTAGTTGATTTGATGATTATTAGGAGTTCATTATTTCCTTTTTAGTGCTGCCATTTTGGTTAATACTGCCAGGCCAACACTTAATACTGTCTGGCTTGGTTAGTGTTGCTCAAAAGCATTTAACTATGGTGTTGATGCTTGGATTGGGTCAAAGATACAGTTTGGATTGGTTTTGAGGGTACTACATGGAAACTAACAAGTTAGTACTACCAAGCAAAGTTGGTGCTGCCAGTCAAAGTTGGTACTGTCAGGCATAAAAGTTGGTGCTGCCAGGGAAAAGTTTGTGCTGCTTGTTACCGTTACTATTGTTGGTGCGCATACCTGATTTTCATTAAATAATTATAATCGTTGAGATATTTCCGCCAACAACTTGCTTATAGGGGTCTATGACTTGAAATTTTTTGATCCTTTCTTCTATAATACTCTTTCTTTAAGATAAAGACTCAAGTTTATTCAGTCGGTTATCTCAAACCCTAAAAGCACATCTTTATAAAATCTCAATTAACTCTTCCAAACCCTCAAATTCTCATAATCGAACATATCCCACACCCTTCTCAACCTTTTCAGCACATCTATGGCTGATTTGGAGTTCGTCGATCAACACAATCTGGTCGTGTGTTTAGAGAAAACAGGAGGAAATTCAGAATTTCATGAGATAGTGGACTTTCTTACATCAAGTTTGATACATCATGCTCTCACTGTAAGTCCTACTATCTATATTTCTTATATTGAATAGTTTTAGAACACTGCTAGTTCCCAAACAGTCAATAATGAGAAACAAATTCATGCTACTATTGATAGCAAGGCAGTAGTAGTAACAAAAGCATCAATCAGAAGTTCACTTCTCCTTAATGATGTTGATGGTACTGCTTGCCTAACAAATGAAGCTATTTTTTAAAACCTTGCATTGATGGGGTATGAGGGTGAACTTAACAAACTAACTTTTCAAAAAACCCTCTTTTCTCCTCAATGGAAGTATCTGATACATACCATCCTTTATTGCCTAAGTTCAAAATCTACAAGCTGGAATGATTTTTTCAAACAAATATTGCTTTAGGCTGTTATTTGTTTGCAACAAATCAAATGTTAAAATTTTAACTTGTTGATGGTATGTTGGAGGAACTTTGATAATTCTAAAAATAAATTTCTTATGTATCCAAGATTTTTAATGGTTTTCTGGAATAATCAATTTGAAGCTTGGTGAACACTTTTAATGATGTTTTTGTACACCAGCTCACACTCAAAAGGTTTTCTCAAAACATGTCAGGAAAGGTGTAATGTTTTCAGGAAATATCACTCCACCTCTTTTATTCTATGTTGGTGCCCACACAAAGCACATGAGGTGAAGGTTCCAGAAAACCCCAACTAAACCCCCAACCAATCACCCTCTTCCTACTCACGCTAGTACAGGAGACCACCCCCTGTGGCTGCCTTACCATCTAGCCATCGACACTACCCAAGACTTCAGGGGACTCTTTAGAAGCACTAATGGGAGTGAAGGGGATCAGGTTCTGTCATCCTATGTTAGTCCTCTTTAGGTAATCACACATCTGAAAAGCGTGGAGGGTGGCTTAACCTACAAAAGAGTTTTTATTCTTGTGTACTAACTTTCCCAACAGGGTTCTTGCTTGGAAACTTCCATGGTGCTCAAGCTGCAGAGATCCTTAAATGAAGGATCAATCAAGAAGTTGAAAAAGGGAAGTGTAAGGCCAAGCAACTATATACAAGCATGGTTAAAGAGTGTGAAGGTTATTATGAAGAAAAGGTTTGGAAGGAAGGCGTCTGTATCCAAACAGGGGAGGATAAAATGCCAAACCTGAAACCAACTTTGGATGGCCTTGATGACCTTGATGCTTGATGGTAGGGATTACATGGAAACAGAGGATGTTGTAAAAGAAGGGAGGCAAAGTAATGAAACTGAGGAGCTTAACAAGGGCAGTGGTGAGAAAGGAGGAAGTACTAAAGAACTAGTTAGTACTGCTAGACCTAAAACAGTTAGTACTGCTAGGCCAAAACTTAGTACTGCTAGGCCAGATGTTGATACTGTTAGGCCAGATGTTGATGCTGCTAGGCCAGATGTTGATGCTACTAGGCAAGAAGATATTGCTGTTGAGCCTAGAACTCCTCCTACAATAACAAGTATATTTGATGATGAAGATATCACCATGACTCAAACTTTGATTAAGATGAAAGAAGAGAAAGCTAAGGAAAAAAGAGTGTCAATTAAAGATATTGAAGATTCTTCAAGACATGAAAGATCAATCCTAACCCTGAAGCCACTTCCAACAATTAACCCTAAAGACAAAGGCAAAAGTGTATTAGAAGAACCCGAGCCTGCAAAGAAGATGACTAGAAGTGATTTTGATGCTGCTCAGATTGCAAGAGATGCAGAAATCGCCAGACAGTTACAAGTAGACTTACAAGCAGAGGTAGAAAGGGAAAGACAGAGGGAAGAAGAAGCATCTAAGGCTGTTATAGCTGAAACATATGATGAAGTTCAAGCAGGGATTGATGCTGATGCATTGTTTGCAGCCAAGCTTCAATAGGAAGAAAGAGAGGAATATACAATTGAAGAGAGAGCAAAGTTCTTGGCTGAAACAATTGCTGCTCAAAGAAAATTCAGAGCTACACAAAGATCTGCTGAGATTAGAAGTAGACCACCAACTAAATCTCAACTAAGGAATTTGATGATGACGTATTTGAAGAATATGGGTAGTTACAAATACTCTCAGCTGAAGGCAAAGACATTTGCAGAAATTCAAGGTTTGTATGAAAGACAAAAAAGGGTAATTGATGATTTCAAGCCTATGGATTCAGATGATGCAGTAAAAGATTCTAAAGAAGCAGCTGTGAAAATAACAGAGGTTTTTAAAGAACCTACATACGACGTTGAAGTTAGAGCAAGAAAAGAACAGAAGATAGTATCAAGGAAAAGGATAAGGCAAAGACTTTAAGATAAAGCAACAAAGAAGTCTAAAATACAAAAGACTTGATGCTGATCTGAAGAAGGAAGATCAACTAAGCTACCAGAAGATAGTTCTCAGATGAAGAAAGGAATAATAGATTATTGAAGTCCTGGAGAAAGATTTCCAATTTTAACTGGGAATCAAAATTCTATGATTTTGACAGACATGGAACAGAGTGCATCTACTAAAGAATCTTTAGATCTGATGGAAGTTCTAGGTGGATTAAAACCTTTTTTGAAATGGTAATAAGGTTTGATAGGCTAGATCTTGTGGAGCTATATAATCTGGTGATGAAGAAATTTGAAACAACTACTCCAGAAGGGTTGATCCAGATCTTTTCTTTGGGGAGATTTAGGATAATGTTTGATGCAAATGTAGAAGATGAACTCTGGAAGGATCAAGAAAGATGGAATCTTAAGAGTTGGGATTTTTTATGAAAATTATGTGTACATGACCATGATACTGGAAATGGTACTTGAATTCATAGCTTGCAGAAAGAAGTATCCACTTATAAAAGAAACACTTGAAAGTATCTCTTTAAAGTTAGTAGCTGGGATTACAAATGAAGATGCGTATATCTGCTTGTGATTTAATTCAAAAGCAATTGAATGATATGGAAGCATGATGGAGGTGATAAGGATCTTTAAGTTTTTGGGGGTGGGGAGTTGTTTTAACACCACACACAAATGTTTCATCAGTTCACCATGTCCTAAAGACAGACATCAGATTAGGCTTAGTCCAGAGCAATGTTCGACCCATAAGCCGTTAGTGATGGTTGTGGGTGTGGTTCTTTCTTTGACAACCACGTCAAAACCAACAAGATGGTATTTAAGTTCTTCAACATCTATAACCAGCTGACTTTAAAGAAGTTCTTTGAACCTCACTTTGTGGTCTACTAGAAAGAGTGGATTCTGGAGAATTCACAGAATTCGTAGTAAAACTTTGGTGGTTCAAGCTTTTGTGGAACAGATCGTGTTTCAAAATCTTGAGAAAGTTGATTAAGGACAGCATAATCGACTGGTGTATTATTAACTTTCTTTTTTAACATCATATGATCTTGTTGTTTTAAAAGCATTTTTGAACGACTCTCTTCAACAAGCATTAGGGTTTCTTCAGAGTTAGGAATCACAATAGCACTCGTATTCTTAATGACATTACCATCATAAAGCTTTGGTTCCAACTGCTGAGCTTTCTTTAGATAGAAAGGATTTTGAAAACCTAGAGCTTTTTAGTAGTATGATCATACAAAAACTAAGGTTTTGTCAACATGTGAACAGTTTGTGCAGATTGATCTCTTTTAAAAACAATATTATCTAGCTATTTGATCTTCTTTTCTAACGCAATCTCTCTATTGATGTTCCTAGATTCTTCTTTCTTAAAGTCATTTTTTAGAAGAGTAACTGTTTGTATTAAAGATTCTTTTTATTTTAAATGTTCAGAAAGAGTTTGTTTAACATGATCAATCTTTACAGACTATGCACTTGAATCTGAAACGTTATTATTACTCCTTAAATCAACGTTCTGTCCTTCTTTCAACACTTTAACTTGTTTCTTATATCTCTCAAGCTCAGCAGTTAAATTATCATTGACACTTTTATTTTCCAGATTTATCTTGGTACAATTAACTACTTTTATTTATCAGTGCATCTTGTTGTACAGAGGAGTTAGAATTCTGAACAGCTGCCTGTTATGATTCAATCACATACTAAGAACAGGGAATGATATTGCTATCACTAGTTATTTTAGTCTCTAAGTGGTTCACAACATTTGACTGTTCAGAAGACGGCATCGCCTGCACAACTTTATTGATCATATTATTATTCATATTATCATGATTGTGTACCTCAGCAGGAGCATCTGAATAATAATGAGATAAATTCGCCAAGAGAGCAACTTTGGCAGTGTTGAGTTCATCACAATCAGAGTCATATGCATCCAAATCATGAGCTTGATAAGCAGCATTGTGAGTAATGACAGTTTGTGTGGCTTGTCCTTTTGGAATTCCTAGATCTTCCAAAAATGCAAGTTCCTTTTCATGTAGAATTTGAACACTTGCTTAAGCTTGTACCAACAACACTTTATCCTTAAACTAAGAATCATCCCATTTCCTTTTAGGTTTAGTGCACTGTTTGGACATATGGCCTTCCCCTTTGCAGTTGTAACAGATAACAGTCCTTTGTTTCCCAGAATTGTTTCCACTTGCTCCTGGAGTGTATGTCCTTGTAGTACCCGCAGCTAAAGATGTTTGTCTCCCCTGAATTGGTTGTAATGTCACTCTTCCATTATTAATGGTAGCTTGTTGCCTAGGGTTTGATAAATTCCTCAACTGTTTATTCGTAGTAGGGTAGCGGGAAGTGACAACAGCAATCAAGAAAGACATCATGTGATTGATGGCATCAATGGGATCATCACCTTTCTGGAACACTAGAACAATTAGACCTGAGTCTGGTTGGGAAAATTCAGATTGTTGGTTAACTATAGGAGCACATTACAATTAAGGGATGGATGATGATGGAGAATAAACGTTGTGGTGAATTGATGATTGATAATCATTGGATGAATAAGTTATTGAAAGAGGTATTAATGATTGATGAGACTGATAAGGTGATCCATAATGTAGAGACCGGTATGGTGAAACTTGTGGTTGAAATTGAGTGTTTTGGTATGAGTTTTGATGAGTTTGATAAGCAGACTGAGTCATCTGATGGGTTGCAACCAATGCAACCAGATCTGAGTTGCGTTCATGCATTAAATGAACCTCATTTGCATGAAATTCATGTTTTCCCAAATAAGCATGAAGCTGATCAATGTTAGTTGTGTGCAAATCCTGAACTAGTTTGACATCAGTCACAAATTTGCTCCATTTAGGAGGAAGAGTATTCAAAAACTTTATGTTCACTTGAAATTGTTCCAGTTTCATGTTGTAGATGTTCATGTCATTGAGTAGCAATGAAAATCTCAAGTAGAATTCATGTAGTGTTTCCCCCTTCTTATACGCAAACTTATCGAATTCAGCATAAAGCTTACACTCCCTTTCCTGTTTTTTCAATGAAGATCCTTGCATGAGAAGTTGAATTCTTTCCCAAAGTTCCTTGGCGAATTTATGATTGCTAACCAATGCATAAACCTCAGGTGGTAGTCCTTGGAGAATGATATTAATTGCCTTAATATCACAATCAACTTGAATTGCTTCCGTAGTAGATGACTAAGAATATTTCTTTGGTCTTGTCACTCCATTTTCCACAATTGAAGGCCAAATGAGTGGACCATTTTCAACGGATTCAAGAATCATTCTTCCATGCTGTCTATTCATCATGTATAGTTTCATTCTGCTTTTCCAAGAATCATACATATCCTTTTCCATCATAGGTGGACGATTGTCAGCACCCGAAAGAATTGCTTTGTCAGCTAGAGTCGTCATTGAGAAAGTAGTATGTTAAAAGATTACTTGTTTGATCGGACAGTAGTAGAAAGAAATTATGTTTAATTAAGTTGTCTCTTAAGTGTTTTAATTCTTTTAACTACATGGGATTTTATAATTCTTAACAAAACCGAGAAAAACAAGTTAATGTTTCATGGGATTTTACAAGTCAAAGAGATAAACCGTATAATTTGGAATTTTGGGTTGTTCGGTTTGGGTTGTTCGACTCAGGTTGTTCGACTCAGGTTGTTCGACTCCCCCCCCCCCCCCCCCCCCCCCCCCCCCCCCCCCCCCCCCCCCCCCCCCCCCCCCCCCCCCCCCCCCCCCCCCCCCTGGTTGTCGACTTGGGTTGTTCGACTCAGGTTGTTCGACTTGAGTTGTTCGACTCAGGTTGTTCGACTTGGGTTGTTCGACTCAGGCTGTTCGACTTGGGTTGTTCGACTCAGGTTGTTCGACTTGAGTTGTTCGACTCAGGTTGTTCGACTTGGGTTGTTCGAATCAGGTTGTTCGACTTGGGTTGTTCTACTCCAACATACACAAGACTCAAAATTTTTAAAACATAAAAAGATACCTTTTTGATGGTTGTTTTGCAAAAATTCTTGTACAATTAGTGTTACTCACCCTATTGGAACAAGAAAAATAGAAACTTTAAGGTTTTTAAGCCGAAAATTTTAAAATCAAGATTGTATTCTTTGTAAAGGTTTTGAACACAAAAGATGACCAAAAATGAAAATTTTCTGTTTTTAAAGATTGTACACTTATCTAAAGATACTAGATCAAATTTACCAAGGTAAATGATCTTTTAGTGTACCCAAATAGCTTCAAATCAACAAGAAAAAATAAAGAAAAGGATAATTTTTTGCAATAACATGAGAAAAAAACACAAAAACTAAACACACCACTCCATGGCACTTGATAACACTTGTATAATATTAGTAATCTCTAACAACAAGAACTAGAGAGAGAAAGTGGGAAGGAAGGAAGTATTTTAGAGAGAGAAAGACAAGAACATGAAATGCATTACTCTATGAAAATACAACCAACCAACCACCTCTCCAAGGCATGGAGAGGTGTATTTATACTTACAAATGGCACGTGGGCTTGGGCTTGCATGGACTAATACATGGGCCTTTGCTAACTAACTATGTAAGTTTCTAAAAATTGCTTAACGAGCTAACGACTGTTATCTATGAAAGTAACCGACACTTTTGTGTTTCTAACAAATACCATAGTGGTATTTTCATTACAAGATAAAAAAACATATTAAGGCATAGAGCTTAGACTAGTAGATTCTTAAATCATAGTAGATGCCATAATCAAAAGATGGATGGTCGATTATTAAAATAGATTAATCATGTGAGAATGATTAGCTAAAGAGAGAAAAATGTGAGGTTGGTGAATCATGGTTTGAAGGAGTGTGAGTTTGAGGTATGAGACGGGTAAGAAGAAAGTAAATGAAGTTGATTTCATTTCTCAAGGAGTGAAATTGGTTTCTAGAGTATCGGCAACAAAGACAAAAACTTGAGTGAAATTCAACTTGACCCAAAAAGGGTGGATAGATTGGTTGTAGTGGTGGTGAAGGTAGTGCATGAGTATAAGTATTGGATGGGTTATTTTGTGTATCAAGAATGGTGCAGATATTGTGAAGTGAGTTGATCATTTGAACTCTTAGAGGATTGTAGGATGGTGGTGAAAGAGATTGAGGATGGACTTGTAGAGGAAATGGAGGTGATTCGTTTTGGAAGGTAGATGATGATTTTGGAGTAGATGTCTTGCGCTTCTAAACTTGTCTAACCGACACTCTTGGTTTTTTAGAGAAGTTGGAATGGTGGTTTGAGCAAGACATTGATGAGGAGGAGAGGAGGATAAAGAAGATGAAGATTGTGGTGAAGTATGAGAATTAGGTGATTTAAATAATAGGAAAGTTATGATAGAATAGCAAAGCATGGTTTACAAATTAGTTCACTGTTCTTGTGGGTTTCTTAGTACTAATAGGCACTGCTATAGGCTTATTAGTTCTAGAATTCACAACATTTATATAATGTAGAACACAAGCATCATGATTTGCATTGATAACACATTTGACACAAGTCACACAAGCAAAATTAACGTCTGAAACATTCAAAGCATTCAAACTGTCATTACACGCAGTTACACATTTTTTTATTAGAGAACTTAAAATTCCTACGGTAGTCTTCTACTCCCATCTTCTTATTCTTCACTTGACTATTGTTTGGCAATTTTCCATTTGATTGCTCCTAAGCTGTGGTTTAGTTCTTCTAAAATCTTGAGGTAACTGAGGTGTTCTAGTTTAGCCTAGTGTTTAGCATATTCATTCCTGGTGCAAGCACATTTGTGTTCTTTTCAACTTGTTTTTTCTTTTCTTTTTCAGGCAAAATATGTGTAGTGGATGGTTTTGATAAATCCTCTTTCACATTAGTTGTGGGAACCGACTTTGACTTTGAAAAAAATCCTTTTTCTCAAGAGAATATGAGAATGGAGTCAGTTTACCCAAGACTGATGGTTTTTGAAATTTGAAAGCATTCGGTTGTCGAACAACTAATGGTTTTGCAAACTTAGTATCCTCAGACTTTCCTTTCAACTGGTTTATTACTTTTTGTAACTCACTTATTGCTATGTTCGTGTCTTGCAACTGAGCTTTCAAATCATTTATTTCGTATGACTTTTTGTTTAATTCAGAAATCAAAGGAGCATCGTGTTGTTTCCAAAGTTTTTCATTCTTAATCTTTTCTTGACTTTGTTGCAAAGAAAGTTAAAGAGAAATGCAGTGTTTCTCTAGATTTGAAAACCCTTTTGAAAGCTCATGAAATGATTTGTTTTCAACATTTACAGCACGTTTGGAAAGCTCAATCTCAAGACATTCACACGTTTTAAGTGCTTCTAAATACTTGCATGCCATACCCGAATATTCATCAATATCAGCATAAAAACTAAGAATAGCACACATATGATCATTATAATAGTATTTCCTCAAAAGTTAATCGTTTTCATTTGAAAACCGTGTCCTTTGAAGTTCTAGTTGGGACTGAAGAGATTCAACATCCTTTTCAAGAGAGTTAAATATCTAAAGTCTTTAACCATTTCTTGTTTTAGTGTTTGTTTAAAATCAACTACATCAATTGCAATATTATCGACAACTGAACTTAGTTGATGTTCAATAACATTTTTTAAGCCCTGATTGACTGGAACAATCCTACTTTTATGTTTGGTGATTTTCAAACAAGCCTTAATTTCCTTGTGCAATGATTGAATGTGTTGATTAATAAACTCGAATTTTTCAACACTTTTACAAACTTTGGTCCACGGTATAGTTTCATCCATCCGTTTTGCTAACAAAATTGTTTGTGTTTGAAAACCTCTTTTGAGTTTCCTACCTTTGCAGGTGTAAAACTCAATCCCAAATCGATTGAAAAATAGATTTGTTTAACTGCCTTTTCTTTTTGTGGTACCAACATTTTGTAAAGGTTATTCAACTTTGTGTAATCAAAAGGTTTGTTTATTTCACTTAATTTTGATCGACTTTCGTAGGCTAGACGAATTGTTCAGTCGGTATTAGGGGCAAACCAATTTGAAGGATCATTCTTAGCACTAGAAATATCATAAAGACTTTGTACTTCTCTTTGAGCTTTCTTGAGGTACTCGAGTTTTGCAAACGTTGTTTTACATAAAAGATTTAACATGTGAATCATTTGAGTTGACTAGCCAATTTTATAAACAGCATCATTAAAAAATTTGACCAATTTTTACAAAGCAATAACATTTTCTATTTCCTTATCTTCACGTTTTTTGTAAAACTGTTTCAATTCATTCTTTTCATATAACAATGTAAAGTTTGTGTTTTTCTGTGCAAGAAGATGTTTTTCCAACTTTGAAAACTTTTGTTTGATGTCAAAAACTTGAAATGCAGCTTCAGAAACTGATTTTGAACATTTGGTTTTATGTTCCTCAAGTAAACCATAAGATTTTTCATATTCACTCTCAACTTCTTTTACATAATTATTATCTTTGTACCTCAAAAGCTCATTTGTTAAGGACGTGTTTGTTTTCTTTAGCTATTTATTAATCTTTTTTCTTTCATTAATTTTAAGTTACATGTTTTGAATTAATGAAGCAAGCAAAGCACATTCTTCCTCTTATGCAGTATCTTGGTCAACCTTTCCTTCATCATCACATATCCAATGAATCCAGAGTGATATTACTATCAACATTTTTCACTACATACATATGTGTTTTCTCCTGATGGATTCAAGGTGCTCAATATGTCATCTTTCATTAGCAAATACATTATATTCATCATGTGGGTGTACCTTTTCCAATGGCACTTTCTCAAATATAGGTCTAGTGTATTCATCAGCAGTTGTGTAGGTTCTTATTTTTCACACATACAATATCTAAAGAGAGAAAGCTAGAGAGAGAGAGATAGAAGGGAGAAACATATGAAAACACACTAATTGTATGTGTAAAATGATTCAACCAACACCCTCTCCATGTGTGGAGAGGGCTTTTATACAAAAGATAAACCAGGCTTTCCATGGGTTTGCCATGGGCTTTCTATGCTTTGGCCCGGTTAGCTTACTAAGTAATACATAAAATTGTCTAACTATTACAAAGGCTCGTGAGATCGATAATGATCGTCACTTCACTAAAAACTAAATTCTTAACAATCTCCCCCTAAGGGACGATCGTTGAGATCTCATAAATGATCAACACTTTATGTATTTCTAATAATCTCCCCCTAAGGGGTGATTATAAAGATCTCTCCTTGTGACCTTGATCATTAATCATTGAAGCTTCTTGTCTTGATCTTGAGTCTTTTTTGTGTAATAGTTGATCTTTTGTCTTGCATCTTTATGTAGTGATCTTTGACTTGTGGCTTGAGCTTGTTTCTTTAAGATTGTCATTGTATGTGATCTTAAGCTTTCTTGAGATCATCAGCCAAATTTAATCTCTAATCATCATCTTGTGATCTTTTGTCATCTTGTGTGCTTGTGACTTTCGGGCCGACATGCTCATACTTGTTGCAATCTTGAAAGCTTGACTTTATGTTCGTATTTCTTCATTAATTCATAACTTCATCACTTTGACATACTGAAGAAGAAGTTGATATCAGAGTTTGCAGAAGCTTTGGGTCATTCTTTCTTGATGTTTTAAAGTCATTGAGTCTTGAGTATGAGCATGTGGCTATGAACTTGACTATGCTGGAACGAGGTATCTGCATCTCCATTTCTATGTAATCCTGAAATAAAACAGTTAGCAATATAAGTTGGTGACGAATATGGTTTTGTCATTCGTCAGAGTTTGGTTGCATTAACCTCTAGTTCCATGAGGACCGTTTTACAGTATTAGATTCATTATAAGAACCTCCTTGATAGGGTTTCTAGCTCAAAGTGTTAGATCCTCTAACGCAGATGCATTAGATTCACTATACTTGCTAGTATCTCTTTATCGGACACCTCAAAGCAGGCTACCTCACTAATAGTATTGCTACTAATAGAACGGTAAGAGTGAATCAGTGAGTTACAATCTCACCGATTGAAGAGAAAATTGATTTAAAAATCAATCGACATGTCACTAATAAAAGCGTTTTTGTAACACATTGAGAGTTTTAAGCTTTTATCAAAATTCATTCTTCGTCAGTTCATAATCTGGACCAAATCGATGCCCAATGTCACAAGTTTGATCCATTAAGGATCTCACAAGTCACCTACCGAGAGCTTGTTTGATGTTGGCTCTAGCAGGATTTCCATCTTCACTGTGAATACTTTCGTATCACTCGGATGTTCTGGCAATATCACAAGGATAATGCGTAGATATAAGATAATCCTTGTTTTTTCCACAGTGTGTAAAAGATATTATATTGGAATAGTGTTGACTAACGAGATTTTTGTTGATTTCTTGTCTAGGACTCAATAGTGTGTTTTGGGTTTTAGTGGTCGGAGGCTGGAGCTGACTGTCACCTTTTCAATACCATAAACTCGGAGTAAGAAAAGTCAATAGATTACGTGTTTAGTCTCCGTGAGAAATGAAACAGAAATCTTTTGAGAGATTCTGAGTGGCTAGGGAGGGTTGTGCATTGCATCACTGGGTCCATGATGTCAGTCTTCAATGTCAGCAATCATCATTGTGATACTGACAACAGATGTATTGACCCGGTTTCTGCCTAGGTGTATGGATGGCTTCTTTCTTTTCACCCTTTATCCGTACAATTCTTTTTCATTCTTAAACCCCTTTAGTGCTTACCGAGACTTCATGACTAGTACCTTGTTGGGTTTGGTCTAGTACTAGCTCCATCTTAGTCGGCACTATTCCTGTATTCTCACTTTTACTCCTTTTTATATCATACCTAAGGACTTCTACACTAACTAGTGGATTATCCCTGGGTAGATCCCTCCGGATCTGGCTGGATCATGGGAACGAATACCTAACCTTACCAACCTTATAACTCTGATAAAATTAAATAAATGGTCGGTCTTTTGGTACTGTTCTCCTTGCCATAAAACCATTTGAAAATCTTAATCAAGGTTTTGTGATATAAATAATCAAAGGCTTTTTGTACCTCGATTGGTTTTGGCTTTCAGAAACGCTCCCCCTCTAACATGTGCATCGATATTAGAAAGTGTTTTAGCACATGTAGGTGAGAGTACACAAATGAGGTCATAAAATTACATTTTTCTACGTTTTCATATTTTAATCACATTTTCTCCCCTTATCAAAAATTTCAAACCCTTTGATATTTTGGATATCAAATGATTCAAATATGTTAGAAAAATGTGCAGATTATGCACAAGCCGATTAGGGAACACATTAATGCTCCCCCTTCAAATATATTGTGGGTATGTGTGGAGGTGTCAGGTATAATATTTTGAAAGATTTTGTGTTTAACAAAAAAAATCATGAAAAAAGTTATACATTGCATTAACACCTAAGATACACTACATAATAATATATTCACAAGATAATGTATGAGACATGACCTAAAAATGTTCAAACCGAAAATGACACAGTCATTCAGTCCATGTCAGCAATCTATAGTCCGTCTCGATACTTAATTTTTGGAAGTTGTCTTAGCTTCCCCTCGAACCAGCAATCCTTTCTTGAGTAGATTCATAGATTTCTTGCAAGCCGCATTAAGAAGACTTGATGTGTAAAGCTCAAATGTTCGAAGTACACAATTAATTCGAAACCGTAACATCAAAGTCAATTAAGTCCCGGATGTCCGCATTTCTCCTTACACGATAGTGATGATATAAATTGCAACACCAAGGTTAGCTAAGTCCCGGATGTCACAATTATTCCCTCTACATAGCCGAAATGATAATACCTAAGTCAACTAAGTCTCGGATGTAAACATTTCTTCCTGCAGGATACTGACTATCTAAAGGTATCATCATACCTATGTGTACCTCTTTTATCAAATATTTCTACTCTTTTTTTAATAATTAGTTAGTGATTGACCAATCGAGGAGGAAACATTAAGTTGAATCAGAAAACAATCTTCTCACGACTAGTAATTAATTCTTTCTAACACACTTTCCCTTGGTATTCAAATGATGCATACTAGAAATACAAGATACTTCATTCCCCCATGTGGAGAAATAGTGCACCAAACGTACTAGTCAAGACACTGATTTTCGCTCGCGGTTATGACATTTGTCTTCCTGAAATGGCCTAAAATTAAAAGAGGTATGGATCATCACAATGTAACTTGTTGTCTTTAGTGATATCTACTCCTTCCCCCTTGCTGGTTTTGGATAACTCAAAATCAGAAGGGGGAAGGAGTGATACACTAAAAGGTACAAAAAGGACATGTAGATAGAGGTCCATAGCCTCTTTATTTTAGGGCCATTCCAGGAAGACAAGGTCATAACGCAGAGAAAATCAGTAGTATTAAACGTGTACGTTTGGGACTGCATTATTTCTTCCCACATGGGGAAGAGATATCTTGTTATTTTTAGTATGCATCATTGGAAGATACCAAGGGGAAAGTGTTGTTAGAAGATTTATTCTAGCGTGAGAAGATTGTTTCTGATTCAATTAATGTTTCCTCGACCGGTCAACCACTAAGCTTATTATTAAAAAAGAGAGTAGAAATATTTGATAAAAGAGGTACACATAGGTATGATGATACCTTTAGATAGTCAGTATCCTGCAGGAAGAAATGTTTACATCCGAGACTTAGTTGACTTAGGTATTATCATTTCGGCTATGTAGAGGGAATAATTGTGACATCCGGGACTTAGCTAACCTTGGTGTTGCAATTTATATCATCACTATCGTGTAAGGAGAAATGCGGACATCCGAGACTTAATTGACTTTGATGTTACGATTTCGAATTAATTGTGTACTTCAGACATTTGAGCTTTACACATCAAGTCTTCTTAATGCGGCTTGCAAGAAATCTATGAATCTACTCAAGAAAGGATTGCTGGTTCGAGGGGAAGCTAAGACAACTTCCAAAAATTAAGTATCGAGAGGACTTATAGATGCTGGACAGGGACGCCTGAATGACTGATGTCAGTTCGGTTTGAACATTTTTAGGTCATGTCTCATATATAATCTTTGAAAATATTAATTTGTAGTTGTATCGTTTGGTGTTAAGTGTAATGTATAAATTTTTCATGATTTTTTTTGTGTAAACTCCAAAATCTTTCAAAATTATTATCCTGACACTCACACATACCCTACATAGTTTGAGGGGGATTAGCATTAATGTGTTCCTAATCGGCTTGTGCATAATCGCACATTTTTCTAAATATTTGATTCATTTGATATCCAACAATATCAAAGGGTTTGAAACTTTTTGATAATGGGAGAAAATGTGAGTAAAATATGAAAACGTAGTAGAAAAGATGTAATTTTATGGGACTCATGTGGGGTACTCCCATACCTACATGTGCTTAACATTTGAAATATCGATGCACATGTTAAGGGGGGGCGTTTTGAATAGCCAATAACAATCAGGTACCAAAAAGCTTTGTTATTTCATATCTCTGTACCTTGATATTAAGATTTTCTAAATGGTTTTATGGCAAGGAGATACAAGTACCAAAAGACCGAAACAATTTATTTAATTTTATCAGAGTTATTAAGGTTGGTAAGGTTAGGTGTTCAGTTCCCATGATCAGCCAGTTCCGGATGGGATCTACCAGGGATAATCCACTAGTTAGTGTAGAAGTCCTTAGGTATGATATAAAAAGGAGTAAAAGTGAGAATACAGGAATAGTGCCGACTAAGATGGAGCTAGTACTAGACCAAACCCAACAAGGTACTAGTCATGAAGTCTCGGTAAGCACTAAAGGGGTTTAAGAATGAAAAAGAATTGTACGGATAAAGGGTGAAAAGAAAGAAGCCATCCATACACCTAGGCAGAAACCGGGTCAATACATCTGTTGTCAGTATCACAATGATGATTGCTGACATTGAAGACTGACATCATGGACCCAGTGATGCAATGCACAACCCTCCCTAGCCACTCAGGAATCTCTCAAAAGATTTCTGTTTCATTTCTCACGGAGACTAAACACGTTATCTATTGACTTTCTTACTCCGAGTTAGTTGGTATTGAAAAGGTGACAGTCAGCTCCAGCCTCCGACCACTAAAACCAAAACACACTATTGAGTCTAGAGCCAAGATATCATCAAAAAATCTCGTTAGCACACTATTCCAATATAATTGTCTTTTACACACTGTGAAAACAAGGATTATCTTAAGAGTCCTACGCATTATCCTTGTGATATTTGCGAACATCGGTGATACGAAAGTATTCACAGTGAAGATGGAAATCCTGCTAGAGCCAACATCAAACAAGCTCTCGGTAGGTGACTTGTGAGATCCTTAATGGATCAAACTTGTGACATGGAGTTGTAAGGGATTGGTATGGGTGATAGCTTGGTGTAAGAACTAGTTGGTAGTGTAAGGAAGTTTTCTTGAAAGTCTTTACAACACATGTTATATTACAAAGTCAAAACTATTTATCTTTGTGTTTTATTTCATATAGAACCGGATATGTATGTATATATATGTTAAAATATAAAATTTTTGGATATTGGGTGTAATTGTGGGTATTTGGTTGAGTATAGATAGGTATTGGTGCTTTCGGGTATGCCTAAGTGTATTTAATTGCGAAACGTAAACGTTTTACGTAACCAATAAAAATAAAATACAAAAATTTGATTATTGCTTTCGTAAAAATAATATAATGCTTGCTTGACGTAAATTTTAATTTGTTTGGTGCCCGTTTACGTTGATTGTTGATTTTTAGTTTACGCGATTTAACTTAACGGTAAAAATTAAAGTAAACGCGTAGATGTTTTAAAATAATTAGTTGAATATTTATTGACGTAACAAGATGTGAAAAATGTGAATTGTTACAGTCTCCCCGTGTTAAAAGAATTTTGTCTCGAAATTTAGTTTGAGTTGCCTTCCGGAGTGGTGTTAATGAAGAGGTGTGGGTATAATTTTTTTTAATAAGTGAACAGTGACCCCAACGGTCATGAATAGTGACTCCAACGGTCACTCTCTAACTTTAAATACCAAATTTTTATCCTCCATTTCTCCACACAACACTAAATCTTTTACTTAGATTTTCTCTTATCCAATCCTTAAAAATGTTGTATATCATTACACTCTTGGCGATGGCGAGCGCGATAGCACTCGGTATTTATCTTGCCTACGTCCCATACGAATAAGATTTTCAGTATCTGGCCTTTATTCTAGCGATTCACGCGCCGATCATTATCCTAGCTATTGGCGTGGATCTACTTTGGAAGAAATAGATATTATTGTTAGGGGAGGGTTGTAATAAAACTTGTATTTCCTTTATGTTCTTACGTAATCTTATTTCTAAGATAATAAACGGATGTTGTGGCAACAAATCTATTTGTTATTTTTATTTATGCCTTTCGATAATTTCGTTACCACCCTTGGTAACTCGTTTGCATTCCCCTTCTAAATTGGTTTAACTTGAGCGTTCAAGATTAGTGATGTCGGTTTAATATTTGTTGTTGCGACCAAGGCTTGGCTTCTAGTGGGCTTATTCGTTCCTTTCAGCTTAACGTGTCGGTTAATTTTTTTTTGACTTTATATAGTAAGGTGGTGTAAGAGTTTTACTTAGTTATTATGATTATTAGTTTGATTCCTCGCGATAAATACTTTTTGTGAATACACACACAAAACTTGATATAAATAGAAAATTGTTTCTTGACAAGAAGTTTTAAGGTGACTACTCTCAGCAAGGGCATGGTCCTTCTTGAATTATACATAGGTGATCAAGCTATGTATATTTAAGGGTTAACGATGCGATACTCATTTTCGTCAAAATAATGTTATAATTTCATAATATTTGTGGGAGTGGCTTATATAAATAAGTAGAAATTAAAGTAAATTTGATGAAATTTTCACAACACGTTGATTTGATAGATAAATTGGAAATCATTCGTACAACACAACAGAAATTTAAGAGAAAATACAATGAGAATTCTTAAAGGAATAAAGTCTAAGCATTGATATCATCTTCCATGTCGTTAAAGTCTTGAATGGTTTCTCCTCCTCCTAAGGCATGCACCATTCCCCGTGCTCCAGTACCTCCAGCTTAGTTTCCATGGTTTTAGTTCTTTAATTTTGGGCAATCACTCCTGTAATTCCCTTGATTCCCACATTCATAGCAAGTGAGGTTTATCTGATTTTTAGTAGCAGCAGGACTCCTATAGTCTCGGGTTAAGTGACCAACTCTCTTGCAGTTTGAGCACTTTACAATACACTGGCCATTGTGATGAAACTTGTATTTTTGCACAACGGTAGAGTTCCAGCATACTCCTTCCATTCACCAGGCCTAGCGGTATAAGCTATGGCCACGCCTTGCTTCTTGGGAGGTTGTTGTTGAGCTTGGTTGTTGTTATCAATTTTCCTCTTGTTCTTAGCTTGACGTTCAGCAAGAGTGCTAATCTTTTTGTCCATCAGTTTAGTTGCAAATTCAATTGCATCTTGCATTGTCTTAGGCTTAGATGCCATCACACTTTCGTGAAATCATGTCGGGCAAACCACCAAAATACTTCTCGATCTTATCTGACTCTTTAAGAAACATCCTAACACACATCAATGCCATTTCCTGAAAACGTTAGTTATAGCTTACCACATCGGTACCTTTAACCTTCAGATTTCACATCTCAACCTTAAGCTTCTTAATCTCGCCCCTTGGACAGTACTTGTCGGTCATCATCTTTTTCAGGTTTGTCCAAGTCATTGCATTTGCAACGTTCTGACCAGCAGTCCTAACGTGGGAGTTCCACTATGTTAGAGCACTTCCAAGAAGGATACAAGTGGCAAACTTGATTTGGTTTTCCATAGTGCAGTTGCTTATACAGAACACAGTTTCTATTCTTTCAAACCACTGAGTCAATTCGACAACTCTTTCAGTACCCTTAAAATATAGGGGTTTGCATTTCATGAAATCTAGGTAAGTGCACTCACAAGCAAGAGGAGCTTGTCTCCTTACACCCGTTCTAGAATCATGGTTGTCTTCGCCATTTTTGCTTCTGGTAGCATCACGTTCTGCCAATACGTCAGAAACTCCTTGGGCAATTAGAGTTTTTAGTTGAGCATCAGTCATGTGGGTAGTGGTGGTGGTTGTTGTGGCTGGTGATGATCTTTTGGTTCTTTTCTTTGGTGCCATTATCTTCAAAATCAAAGGAGTAATAAAATTAGTCTAGTTCTAAAATTCGTGCTCCAAAGGTGAAATGTTGCGTAATAATATGTTAAAGTTGTGTAAGAGTTTTTGGACCATCATGTTATTCGTAATGTCTTGAGAAATGTTCTAGTATTTATATAGATAACTCCTATATAAACAAGTGTAAAATATACTTAGGAGAGGACAGGTATATATATATATATATAAATCATGTGTAGTAATATACGTAATTTAATATAACCACGTATATTAATCATGTAAGCATCTAGTATGACCAACTAATGCAAATAAATAGTGTATGTATGTCCTGTGAAAAACTTTTGTATAATGAAATGTTTGAAAACGGTTATAGTCAAAGTAAAAAACATTTGACCTGGTTCTCTATAACCTTGGCTCTAGATACCAATCTGTAACACCCCCAAATTGGGTCGCAGCGGAATTATGTCCGGGAGCGTTACTTCATAAGTACATTGCACAAGCTATGAGAGAACGACCTCTAAATGAGTCGTTTGAAAAATAATCTCGTTGATTTAGTTGAAATTGAACTTGTTATAGCACTTGTCCCATATTACATCACAATGAAAATCTTGAAAATAATACAACAAGATCTGTTTGTAGAAACCCATGTATGTAATCTTGTATAGTCTAGACTCCAATGCACATCATGTATGTCAAGCATCTAATTCACCTGAGAAAACATGCTTAAAAGTGTCAACATAAAGTTGGTGAATTCATAGATTTTTGTAAATGTAAATGTTGGATCAAAGATTTGTAAAGAGTATATGACCATTTCAGTCGTTATAATAGTCACCAAAAATGTATACATGAATATTGAAATCAAAGATGTGTATGACTATTGTATCCCATACGATAGTCACAAAAAGTTGAGTATAGTCGGATGAAAGCGTTTGTAAAGTATGCATGACCATTGTAGTTAATACAATAGTCACCATGTGTGATTTCGATTGCACCTCTAAGTTCATGAAACTGCGAAGTAGACTTATATGTATGCTAGTTTATTCAAGGCACAATAAGATTTCATGAGTATGTAGTTGTTGGCCCTGTAGACACCAATCTAGTCGTGCTCCGACATGGTATAACGTTCGTTTCCAGTGATATCTAATCACCTGAACGGGGATTGTCAATCCCGAATAGATCTATTTTATAACATTCGTGCTTACCCTCTGAGTAATTTACAGTTCATACAAATTAAGCTAATCCGTAATCATAAGAGTAAAGTATAGTTGTTACGTCCATAAGTAAAAACAAGTATTGTATCACACCATGAGATAAGCAAATGAGTGTATAACAAAGTTGTAACGAGTTTAGAACGAGTATGTAAACAAGTTTGTAACCAAGTTACCAAAATCAAGTATGTATCAAGTATGTATAAGAGTATGCAAAAGAGATTGTACATGAATATGTAAACAAATTATAACAAGCATGGATTCTCCCCCGAGATTTGTAAAGTAATTGTAAAACAAGTAAAAGAGGGGCTATAAACTCACCATGAGTGAATGAATCAACAATGTAAATCACAGAATGAAAATGTGTCACGTAAATGTCCGAGTGCAATCTAATTAATTATAGGTCGTATGAGTACTAAGCACTTTGAATAACTTCTACCATATATAATTCTATATAGCGACATCACTATCTAATTGTATTTGTGAAATAATATTTAAATCGCATTTGATAAATAATAACCATGTATTTTGTTAGGAATAAGAAAAGTCTCGGTCACTTCCAATATTAACTAGTCAAAGCCTGTAGTTAGTCAATGTTTAGTTTATAAGCTAATATGGCCCAAAGGCCCATGGAAAGCCTTATAAGGCCCATGGCTGGCCACCTTAGAGTATAAATACCCTCTCTATGCCTTGGAGAGGGTCTTGGTTGGTTGTATGTTTTTCACATAGTTTTTAATGCATTTCATGTTCTTTACTTTCTCTCACTAAAATACATCCTTCCTTCTCACTTTCTCTCTCTAGTTCTTGATGTTAAAGATTACTAATATTCTACAATTGGTATCAAGAGCCATGGAGTGGTGTGTTTAGTTTTTGTGTTTAAGTTTTGTTTTTGGTTCGTGGGTTTCTTGCAAGATTCGTCCTTTCTCTTTATTTTTTTTGTTTTCGAAGCTATTGTGGACACTAAAACATCATTTACCTTGGTAATTTTGATCTAGTATCTTTAAGATATAGGTGTGCAAGCTTTAAATCTAGAAAAATAACATTTTTTGTCACTTTTGTGTTCAAAAACCTTTACAAAGAACAAAATCTTGATTTTAAAATTTTTGGCTTAAAAACCTTAAAGTTTTTATTTTTCTTTTTCCTATAGGGTTGGTAATTCTAGTTGTACAAGATTTTTTGCAAAAAACCAATCAAAAAAGTGTCTTTTTATGTTTTTGAGATTTTTAGTTTCGTCACTGTTGAAGTCAAACAACCTGAGTCGAACAACCCAAGTCGAACAACCTGAGTCTAACAACCCAAGTCGAACAACCTGAGTCGAACAACTCAAATTTCTAAAATTATACGGTTTATTTCTTTGACTTGTAAATTCTCGTGAAACATTTACGTGTCTTTCCTGGTTTTGTCAAGAATTGTAAAATCCCATGTAGTTTCAAGACTTAAATCACTTAAAAGACAACTTATTTAAACACAATTTCTTTCTACCACCATCCAATTAAACAAGTAAACTAACATACATATTTCTCAATGATGACTCTTGCTGACAAAGCGATTCTTTCGGGTGCTGACAATCGTCCATCTATGTTGGAAAATGATATGTACGATTCTTAGAAAAGCAGAATGGAGCTATACATGATGTATAGACAACATGCACGAATGATCCTTGAATCTGTTGAGAATGGTCCACTCATCTGGCCTTCAATTGAGGAAAATAGAGTGACAAGACCAAAGAAATATTCCGAGTTATCTGCTATGAAAGCAATTCAAGCTGATTGTGATATCAAGACAACAAATATCATTCATTAAGGACTACCACCTGAGGTCTATGCATTGGTTAGCAATCATAAAGTCGTCAAGGAACTTTGGGAAAGAATTCAACTTCTTATGCAAGGAACTTCATTGACAAAATAGGAAAGGGAGTGTAAGCTTTATGATGAATTCGATAAGTTTGCTTATAAGAAGGGGGAAACACTACGTGAATTCTACTTAAGATTTTCATTGCTACTTAATGATATGAACATCTACAACATGAAACTGGAACAATTTCAAGTGAACACAAAGTTTTTGAATAGTCTTCCTCCTGAGTGGAGCAAATTTGTGACTGATGTCAAACTGGTTCGGGATTTGCACACAACTAACATTGATCAGCTTCATGGAAAATGATACATTGATAAATAAACTTGTTTGTTACATTAAAGCCATAAGCTTAACGTAGTTTATCCCGTGAAATGTACGATTTTCTGATACACAATAAATAATCTAAAATGTAATGCATTTAAATCTCTATAGCAATTTGACTCCCCAAAATGATGACCACCAATGTATCCTTGTTTCTTGTACCATATTGACTTGAGAAAAACATGCTTCAAGATGTCAACATAAAGTTGGTGAATTCACAGGTTTAAGTAATGTATAAAGTAAGACCGCAAGATTTCCAAGTGTATGATAAAGTAACAAATATAGTATCACAAACGTAATTATGATTCCCTAAGCTCATGACACTGAAGCAACAACATATATGTGTATGCAAATTAATGCAAAACATTATGCCCGAGTAAGATGTTCTAACACCGCAACATCCAAATTGTTTATCCACATGGTATACATTTGTCGTTTTGACCACCGAACTAGAAACTAAACACGAATGTAAACCATGTCGAACAATTTGTGAGTTGTCGGTGTGAAACAACTACACAAGCACAATTTTGTATTAATTATGTCACACACATATAAAGGTGTAGCTCAAGTGTCAGGAACTTAGGGAATCGTAAATTACTATTGTGCTACTGTATTTGTTACTATAATCATACACTTTAAAATCTAGTCGGATCCTACATTTACAATTACTAATACACTGTGTAATATCACCAAATATAATGTTACATTTAAAGCATGTTTTTCTCAGGTCAATAAGGTACAAGAAACAAGGATACATTGGTGGTCATCATTCTAGGGAGTCAAATTGCTATAGAGATTTAAATGCATTACATTTTGGAGTATTTGTTATGTATTAAAATCCTTACATTTCACGGATGAACAAGTTAAGCTATGGGCTTATGTAACAAACAAGTTTATTAAATCCAATGTATCATTTTCAAACGACTCATATAGAGGTCGTTCTCATATCTTGTGCTATTGATCTATGAAGTAAAACTCTATGACCCTTATTCTGCTGCGACCCAATTTGGGAGTGTTACATGAATCACCCTAGTAATTAAAAGAACAAAATCATATACTAGCACCTCACATAAGTGTTTGGATTCTCTCTTTATCTCGGGTGTATAAGGAATTATAACAATATTGGAAACGGGAAAATAAACACTCACCACCTGTCATAGCATATAGAATACCATAAACTTGATAAAGGATCAAAAACCTCCACCACTTTGGCATAAGCACCAGCGAATTACTATTAAAGAGGTCTTTTAAAGGGTTGTGATGTTAGGCATAGGGTAAAAAACACACTTAGGGATAATGGGGGACATTTTACTGGTGGCAAGTCAGTCATTCATAAGATCACATGTAATAAGGCGTTGCTAAGCAGGATGGCAGTCTGTATATTCTATCATATTTTTTTGCTTTTTTAATTTTTTCAATTTTTTTCTTTTTTTTCTCTTTTTTTCTTACACTTTTGTCGTGCCATATGCTGAAAATAAAATAACATACATAACTCACAATTTATATTGACATCCCTACATTTGTGTTTTTGAATACCTCAATAATAAATTAACTAATGACCCAAATTAGAATGATCAATAAACATGGAGTATATTAAGCACATATAAGCAAACAATTAACTAGGGTTAAACAATTTTGATAACAATAATATACTAAAAATGAGTACATATAAGGGGGGGGATAATGCTCTTCATTAATAATCTGAAATCTACCGTAAAATTACGAGAACCACGAAAAGGATAGGCTTAGATGGGTGTACTAGGAGTATCTTGCACAAAAAAATGAGTGCATAGTAAGGGTGTAGGGTAGTTATATGACTAAGGAGATCATCATAACTTTATCAAACGCAGGCTAAAAACAAGGCTTATCTTAATGCCTCTTATCACTTAGCAAATCCTAATCACACGAATGTGATCTCACTAGCAGTCTAGGGATGCATCACTAAAGCAAGTTCTAGGATCTAATATAATATCGGTACACTCTTATAAGCATTAAAGATGAATGCTTTTATTCTTAAAGATCTAGGGGCGAACCTCACATTTTTTGAGGTGGAATTTTTAAGTGGTAGGGTTTTAGTGCTATTCATATAACTTCTATCCATGAGACACTCTTAATACTACAGTTTCACTGATATATGCCATAATTTTTTTTAATTTGGGCTAAAATTACCGTCCTAAACTATGTTTTAGTATATTATACATCGTTTTGAAGACAAAGCAAATGCAAATGAAAGAACAATTTCTAAGGATTTTATTACACCCTACAGTTAACATGAACATTGTCCCCAATGTTCTAAAAGTACCAAAAAAAGGGAAAATAAATAAAAGACGAGAGAAACTAATACTCCCCTTTTTTGCTCAATATCGAAGAAGAAATAAGATGAACCGGTTAAATCTTCATCCAAGAATCGTCTAAGTGAAAATCCAAAGAACTTTCGGACTCTCCTTATCTAATATAACCTGAAAATCAAAGACAAAAACCACTATACCCATAAATTCGACGGTAAATAATATACAACCCGATGTAATCATAAACTAAAATCTTAAGAAAAGCAATAAAGATAGAATGTTAGTACTAATGTAATCGTGGCTTTCTACAAAAATCTGAAAAACCTAAAAATTTTCAAAATTTTACAAAATAAACTTTTCAAAAATTTGAAAAAGGTGGATTTCTCCACTGCTACAGTTCTGACGCCGTTAGGAATAAATCCTAATGCCATCAAGAACACATAACAGATTTTGCGTTTTTGTTTCCTGGAAAAATTTCCGCAAAAAGATCCTATTACTTATTTTCCTGGAAAAAATACTGCATAAACCACGATAATGGTTTTTTTTGGGTAAAGGGTTTCCCCGGTAAATTGTATTACACCAAAAAACGTTGAAGTACAAATGATAATGGTGAAGTCCCTTATCTCAAGTCTACAAATAGACACTTGCCTAACCTTAACATAAGAATGACATGCCATTCTTATGACTACTAAACAAAATTGGAAATAAAAAACAAGAATACAAAAAGATAATGAATGATATGCTTGTTTCCAACTTGTACGTTACTTCCAATCCCTCACATAGTTGAACCATAGTAGAAAGACATGTGTTGTCCAAAACAGCATCTTTATGCATCCAAAAACACGACTAGGTTGCGGCTCCAAAACTACCAGCTACAGGATAGAAACATCATGGTACTATGATCAAGAGAAAACCATGGCAAAAAATAACCCATCATAAAAGCTAACGGCTCTATTGCAGCCGCTATTATTGTTATCCAAAGAGAAACTGAATAGCAATAACCTTGATAGGAATGTAGTCCAGCGCCGAACAGATCCGATAAGACAACTTCTAGGGTTTAGTCCCCACATGAACAGTTTAGTCCCCACACGTGATAATCACATGAACAAAGAAAACCCTAGCAAGAATTAGGGTTTCTAACATCCATCTCTCCATGAACACCTCCGCGTAAATTGCCAATATCGACTACCACCATCAACGTGACAACCCTTCCACGAACAAAAACACCACACAGCGGATATCATGAGTACTTAGAAGAACCAAAGGTCCCCGTTGTCACAATCACCATGACAACGAAATAACTACCCATGATTGATCAGCGAGTCCATACATATATTCAATAAGCAAGCTCCAATACAAACGATCAAAGCACCAGACACCCGATCTCGACGAAACCAGAAATAATAATCATGCTAAGGAAAAACCCTAGATAACTAGGGATTCTTGATCTCGCCATCACACCCAAAAACATGCTGTCCTAATCTTAAGAATGAATGATCATAACAGCGCAACAAAACGTAAACCCAGAAATGGTTTTCATCGTGAAACACATGTCAACCCCACACCCATCAATCAAGATCAGTAACACTAACCATACAGCCCAACCATAATAATTTAGGGTTTCTTAATCTCGGCTAATAATACAGACGTTGCACCAAATACACAAATCGAAACCCTTAAAAAACGATCCAACGACACCCAGAAGAATTTAGGGTATAAGGGTACACGATTTGTTAAGAGGCGATTCCATAAGAAAAAAATACTAGCACACACCACCCGAGCCTAAGAGACAATAAAATCTTATGAAACGATTGCATACCACTTGATTAAGAAGAAAGAAGAGTCATTGAGTTAATGATTTTTGGCCGAAGAATTTATAGGTGAGAGAGGCCGAAATACGCCCTCGCTAAGTGGAGAGAGAAGGTACCACGATAATTGTTAGTACAGTTGAAAAATAAATAAAATAGAGAACGAAACATATGACTCAAACAGAACAAACAAGGAAAAAGCATAAATAGTGAATAACTTTAAATTATCTATTTTTTTGGGTAAAGGGTTTCCCCGGTAAATTGTATTACACCAAAAATTATTGAAGTACAAATGATAAGGGTGAATTCCCTTATCTCAGTCCAGATAGGACACTTACAAGCAACAAAGTTGCTACTAATCTACCACCTACATAAGAATGACACGCCATTCTTATGACTACCAAAATAAGAACCAACAAAATAAGTAAACTAAAAATCATTACAGCTCGATAGAGTTCTTATGTGCACATCCACATTGGTAAACATCAAGGCCGCTTCCAAGTATAGGGAATGATTGAACCAGGCACGCAGCTTGCAACACCCACAATCACTCCCAATAGTTCCCAATATTGTTGTTGTGTAGCTAACAGGAAAGTGCATCATCTCATAGAGTGTGAACAGATTAGAACACCAACTAAACTTCCAATGGCTTAACAGCCAACTTCCGAATGGTCTACACCCCATAGTAAGTAAGAAAAGTCGAATCATAGACCATCAATAACATACCTTAAGGATGATGAATCAATGTATGAAACCACACCAGCAAAGAAGATGATTGTTATAACCAATTCAATGCACTAATTAGGAGCATCAACATAACCAGCTGGTAACTTTCGAACAAACAACGACTTCCAAGTGGATCTAGCACTATAGTGATGCACAACAAACGAACAAAAACGATACTCAGCAAGAGTCCCTTTATTCATTCACCTCGTAAAGTATGAAACCCTAAAATCTTAGGGTTTTGCTCAGCCTTCAAAACAAACATGAAGCCATCACGAATCGAATCGCAGGCATCTAATAAGTAGCATCACCAATATGACATCCACACCGTCACATGCATCCAATAAACGGATCACAGCAGCCACAACATATTAAACCCTGAAAACTAGGGTTCATGACCGATAATAATCAAAGCTGTACAAAACCTAAGAACTTTAGGGTTACAGTGAGCTAATCTCTACACCAGCAGTTTAAAGATCAATACGAAACCTAAGCAGGGATCGATATTACAAATGAGGACCAAATTCGCTGTGTAACTTTCAATAATCACTTCCAACCCAAATCAAACAACTCCCACAATTAATCAACGTACAATGCTCTTCCAAAAAATCGGCCACTAACAATCCCTAAAATTACCATGAATCTCATGTCATATCACGATTGAGGGAAGCCCTAACCCTTGGGAAACCAGAAAGTATATACGTAACCATAAAAAACATAGAAAACAAATGCTTCAGATTCTTGTCGACACCACCAAAAACAAAGCGAACAAAAAAGCCCTAGTGATAGGGTAAGGTTCGACTTAGAAAGCTCTATTAACCGATTAGGTTTATCATGACAAGAGGATACACACAGACCGGCCAAAAGATCAAAAAAGGATCTGAATGAAATTATGCAGGCCATGAATCCCTACCAATGGCAACCACACCGAAACCCTAGAAAAATAAGACAAAAAACGGAACCCTAATAATAAGGGTTAGGGTTTCGTGGTGATAAAGAGATCGACTTCCCAAAGATAAAGAACAGATCCAATCATTAACACCTCCTTCCCTGAATATAACTACCCAAAAGACTGAATTGCATTACCTATATGACAATTAAAATGGAAATTAAATATCACTTAGGGTTATAACAAAAGTAATCAAAACGATGACCGAAGTGCGATACTAATAACAAAATTCAAAACACTTTGTAATATGAAAAAGTAGAGAGCAGTTTTTATGATATATGGCCGAGAAAAATCAAGGGGAAAAGAATGCGCTTCTGGTAAATTCGCCCCTATAGGGAGAGTTTTGTAAGGTTAGGTTTTGGGGATTTAAATTATACTATTTACATGTTTGAAAATGTGTTTATTAAAACCCAAGTATTCCCCTATACATATTCTTATGCAAAATATCTTTGATTGAAATTAAGACGAGTTAAAACAAACAAAAGCATGATTTCATATTATGTCAAACCATATAAGAACAAATAAAAAAAAATGTAAAAACACTTGACAACTCCTAAAATGCATAAAACTAAAAGATTGGGTTACTCCCAATATGCTATTTTTGTTTATTAGCGAGTCTCGTATCTAGACTCGAGTCACTCACCTTAAGGCATCAATTAATAAAAAGTGTTTTTAAGTCGAGGATTTTGCTTGGATACTCTTTCACAGGATAGTTTCCTAGTGTGGGAATTGGATTGAAAAACTCTATCGAATTTCTCTCACATCAGGATCAATTAAATAAATCCTAATGCACGACATCCATTTTCCTTCTTTATGGTGGCTTTTCCGCATAAATCTCTTAGCAAATCATATCTTTCGAATTCACAACATATTTGTCCTAAAAATTAATCGTACATCTCTTAGGTATTCCCACCGATCTCTTAAATACTTAGAACTTTCTCTAAAATGATTAAGTTTCGCTTCCTTAGACTATTTCCCAATCCCTGGGTACATATCTTATTCCTTAAAATATTTCTCAAAATAGTAAGGGGTGGGGCCACCTATATTATTTGTTGCTAGTCAGGGATTGTAAAGATGCCTACACCCCACCTGTCAGGCAGAAATGCAAGCGTTGAGACTGGAAGAGGAACCGTCACAAGCAATGGTACAACATAATAGAGAGATTTACTATATGAATATTTACAAAAAATGTTACAATAACATAGCCATAAATGCATTAAAATCCCTATGGCACATAATGATGATTGACACCAAAAATAGGACCTCTTCATAGGCCACTAAACCAAGTCACAAGCTCTATAACTCTTTAGGCTTCACAAATCTTATACTTGAAAAAGAGGATACTCAATCAACCCAACAATAATGTTGGTTGTTGGATTTGCAGTTTTAAGAAGACCAAAAGAAATCATAGTTTGTTTTTGTTGTGCAAGATATACAAGAAGGGACAATAAGTGATGTAAGATAATACACATATAGAACACTTAATTAGAACCACACAAGCGCGAGACAAACTAAGCTTCAAGACTTGTCATCACATATTCAAATTGCTCGTGTATAACTACACCCTTGGATCATCCATGCCCGAAATCACCGAAAACCCTAAAAATTAGAGTGTACACGAAACCTTACTAAGGGCTCAAAGGATCTATGAGTGACTTCAAAAATATAAACGAAACCCTAGATGGATTCATGTTATGCAGAGATCAACCCAACTCCAAAACGACACCAGAAGAATAGACAGTCAAAGAAACCAAAAAAATAGGTTGGTATCGATATGGTGAAAAGGAACGGTTGAATATAAAACACAACCCGATTGGAAACACGATCTGATATGGATAACATAAGCTTAAATCGTGACCAACAATAACCGACAAACACACGAAAGCTACTGGGGGTTGAAAGATTTTACTGGGTTGAATGTCTTGTTTAAGAAATCTGTGCTTTATTGTTCGAATACAGCAATTACAGGGTTGAAGATTTCGTTGAATCTATTGTGAGGAAATCTAATAGAACATCTGGTGTTTCATCCTTGGGATCTTAGCAATAGAGTCCAAGTAATCTAAGTAGACGATCTCCAATTTACCTAGAATGATATTGTCTTCCCTATTTAGCTAGCAACCCGCATTAGAGACTAGAATAAGTGCCATATAAACCAAATTTAACCGTCCTTTTGACAAATAGCCTGTGGTCTTGAAGTGAACTTTCTTTTTTGCTTTACTCACTTCCACAAAGGGACAAACTTGATCCTTGACATATTATAGTTTTGGTTAAACCAATCACGACATCCTTCTTGAAAGGAAGTTGATGTAGTCGAAGTTAAATGAAAAGTCTTCGATTCCATAACCATCTTGTAGTTTAAGGCTATAGCCATGAACAGATTGGTGAGTTGATGATACGTATTCTTGAGAAGGAAAATTTCTAGAGCTCAGATCCACGATACAGTGGAGTAAGATTCGTCTCCTCTTGAAGATACCTAACAAACACGTAATTTCTGGAAAGCAACCTTCAAATCCGCATTACAAAATGACCAACCAGTAAGAAGATACAATCCACTGGTGAAATACTATAAAATTTAAAAAATTCGAGATGTGTCCCGGTTAATATTGTAATCCATTCTGGGATCGATAACATTTGCTAGCACATATTATAGCCATTTCCACTAAATTGTAAAGATTTAAGACTATTTCATATATAGCATACATCTTTTATGCTCGATCTTTTTTCTATGAGTGTGCCGGTGATTTTATTTATTCTAAATATTGTTCTTGTAAATTATTATAGATTTCGTAGTAAGATCACAATCGTGTGATGATAAGTGTATATGCGTGATAAAAAGGCAACCTTAGGAATAAAACAAAATGGCCTTCCGATTACATCTAATGTCATTAGCTAGCCACATCGGTTAGTTAACCACTCATAAGGACCCATTTGTTAGTGCTCAGTTTTAGTGTTAGATACCCTTAGTACACCCTTTGAGTCAATCTTTTCGTTTTTGTTACATCCACTAAAAAAGAAAAAAATATATATTTAACTTTAAACCTTAGCGTAACCCCTTGTCAAAGTCTAAACGATGGGTTGCTAGTTACTTGGTATGTTGGATTATTTTTTATGATTGATAGTTATGCCACATTTCGCCATTTGTGTATGCCATTTCGACAAAGATAAAATGAGCTCATTCTTATTTGTTTTTTGTGTGGTGTATGTTTATGCGAAGTGTGGGGGAGAAGTTATGTATATAAAAAATGAGAAAAAAATAAGTCAACAAAAAAAATTTTAAAAATTGTGATGACAATTATAGCCAACATGCTATATTATTATGAAGATGAAGGAAGATGAAGTATGTTTGAGATATCGATTAGCCAATGTGATAAGATGTGACATACTTATGTGGTGATTGATATGTGATGAAGAATATAAATATATAATATATATATATATAAAATATATATAAATATATATATATATATATAAGGTGATCGAGTATGTGATTAGAAGGAAGTTGTAACTAGTAATCATTTAACGGGATTTGTGCGATCGGTGACTAGCAACATGGGAACTTAGACTTTTAACTTATATGTTCTCTTTAACCCTTACTAATAAAATATCCCATGCCTTATCTGTACCCCTTACTAACCCGAAGCCTAATGTTACAACCTAATAAAAGACCTCTTTAGATGTTTACACTTGGTGGTTATGCCATGTCGGTGGAGTTTTGTTTCTTTTACAAGCCTATGGTAATAAATTTGGTCATGACTGAGCAATGAGTGTGATTTCTCTTATATATTCCACCACTAAAATAAATAAATGAGTGTTGAGTGAATTATACTTCATTCCTTTTTCGTGAGGTGCTTATAAATGTTAATCAAGCAAGAAAACCTTTGGGTATTGTTAAACATCTCGTTTTTCACCACTAAAGCTTAAAACGGTGAATCATATCCAGTACTTGTATTTGGTAAATTTGCATCGAATTTTTATAATCATTCTTGTGTACCATGTGTATTTTATTTTCTTTAATTCTAGATTTGCTTAAGGGCAAGCAAATGTTAAGTGTGGGGGGATTTGATAACGCTCAAATTGAGCATGTTTTTAGTCGTGTTATCCATACGTTTGTATGTGTTATTTGGCTATTTTTATATGCTTTTGTTACTTAATTATACCAAAGTGTGTTTTCAAGTCTATTTGTAGCCAAATACAGGAAAATCAAGAAAAGACGAATAAATGACGAATAAATGAGGAATAAATGAAGTTTTATGCAAGTACAAAGATTCCCACATCAAG
>BQNB010052191.1:7974-40611 GCA_026074375.1 Tanacetum coccineum
AGATTATAAATCATCCTACTTAATAATTCCCGATGCAATACGCGTACCCACATAACTTTCAAGGTGATGGATGACATGACGATGCATGTGCTCTAATGAGTATGGGACGAGTGTTCCAAACTCGTCTTCGGAGGCGGGAAGTAAAACTATCAGGGAAATCACATAGTGTTCGAGATCGTTAATGAGTACTCGGTTAGAGTAAATAAGGTAAAAGTCTCGATGAACCAGTCAACATAGCAATTATCATATAAATCCTCTTATTACAAGTCCCGCCCATACAAGACTTGTAATACTTAGATTCACACATAATTCTATGTAAACAGAACTGTAATGACTTTGTTAACATAACAATTATCATATAAATCCTCCTGTTACAAGTCCCGCCCATACAAGACTTGTAATACTTAGATTTATACATAATCCCTGTAAACAAAATTATGACGGGTCTCGTTTACATATCAATTATCATATCAATCCTTATATTACAAGTCCCGCCCATACAAGACTTGTAATACTTAGATTCATACAAAATTTCATGTAAACAAAAATTATAACGGTCTTCGTGTAGTACGATATTGTATAAATCTATGAAGAAAATAATATTCTTAGAAACCATTGTTTAACTTACAATGTCTGAGAACAAAATAAGACCATTGTGCAACTCACAATGTCTAAGAAGTAAGATGAGACCATTGTATAACTCACAATGTCTGAGGTATAATTGAGACCATTGTGCAACTCACAATGTCTAAGAAGTAAGATGAGACCATTGTATAACTCACAATGTCTGAGGTATAATTGAGACCATTATGCAACTCACAATGTCTTAAGAAATGCTTTGGTATTTATATAAATAACTCTTATATAAATAAACATGCGATATACGCAAAAGATGTAAGCATATATATTACATATATGTATGTCATGTAAGCACTTAATGCAGCACGTAATGTAAGCACATAAGCAAGTAGCGTGTATGCACTTCATAAGATGAGGTAGGCAAATTCCAACTTGAAGTATTAATATATTCTGCCAACTCCTCGTTTATACTTTGCAAATCATGAAGAAGTTTGCTATGCAATTCTTGTACCTCCTCGGATTGAGCATGCTTAATTTCAAGAAATTTGTCCCAAGCTTGCATTAAAACCTTTGGTGTTTCTCTAAAAGATATACGATTAAATTTCTTTAAAAAGGTTTCAATAGAAATCATTAAGTCTTCTTTAGCTTGCAAATTTTTCTCACTTGTTTCTTGAGGAGGTTGATGAATGACAGGAAATTGCGGGGGTTGAATTTGGTCAAAACCAGAATAAATCGGATTATAACAAAAATTAGGATCATAATTTTGGTTCATCGGTTGACATTCAAAAGTCACATGAGGGCCCTCGCAATTTTCACAACAAAGACTTTGTTGTTGAAAACTTGGTAAAGTTTGTGGGAACTCATCATAGTTTTGATTGTAGCATGGTTCCGGGTTTGGAACATGCGGTGTACAATAGTGACCATAACGAGCATCGTTCCCTCAAAAATCACACAAGATTGGTTCATAGTGTGTGGGGTAGTCGGGAAATTTTTGAGAATCGTTAAAATAGTACGGAATTGAGAAATCGATTGGATTTCCATCTCCATAAGTACAATTTGGACAAATTCCATCAATAAAATGACAACCGCACCGTTGGCACGTGCATGAATAACAATATGGGTTATCCGTCGATTGTCTACACCCCACACACTCATATCGGAAATAAGACTCCATGAGAATTAAACAATAAAGAGGGATAAGAAGAAGAATTAAATGGCAAAGAGGTTAAAGAAGATTATTTTTGGTTTTTTTTTTCTATTTCTAAACAACATATTTTATTAAAGGAAAAATGAGATTCAGATAACTTAAACCGATAATAAACTTGCTTCTCGGTAGCTCTTTAAAAAGAAAAACGCATAAAGGAGCGGAGGAGTAGGAAAGCGCGAAGCTATTAAAAACCTTTCTCCTTTATGGTCGTAGTTCATTGGAACAACCCGCCTTATACCCCTCTTAGAGTTTGTTTAAATTTCAAAGGTGAACCGTACCTCGCGAGTGACACAAAAGGTAAGTTTTTGATCTTTTGTTCGGGAACTTATTAATGATAATACTTCAATTGAATGTATTATATTGATGGTGAGTTTTTTTTTATGGACAATGTTTTTAATTATTTTTTTATATTATATATATACTAATAAAAGAAAAATCTTTTTGTATTTTTTTTATATGAAAATAAACAAAATAACTTCACACGGAAGGATCTTCAAACACAAATTGTCAAACGGCTCAACAATCGTAAACAATCCTCCCCGGCAGCGGCGCCAAAAATTGATTTGAATCCCTTTACTATATATAAATATAAATAAATATATAAATATATAATAATGAGAATCAAAAAATCTCAATTGTAGTAAATCTGGAAGTATGATTCCCGGGTCGTTATCCCCAACGAGGAATGCAATTGAAAGTCGAGAGTCGTTTTGATAATAGATGCTTGAATGGAACAAAATTTAGATTGGTTATCTAAAACTACGGGAAAATTAAGGCAAACACTTAAAAACAATTAAGGCAAAACTAATTTAACTAAAAACGCAAACCGGGAATCCTAAACGCGACCTAAAAACCCTAAATTATCAAAATTAAGTCCTAAAATGATCTTTTTGAATTTTATAAATCTTAATTGACTAAAATGCTAGAACAAAGAAAACTAGACCAAAAACGGAAGAGATTAGGGCTTAAAAACACTAAAAACGTGAACGGGATTCAATCCCGCTCTTTAAAAAATCAAATTTTGCAATTTTAACCCTACGAAAGCAAATCTAATTTTCCTAAGTCCTAAATGTTAAAAGAAAATTTTCTAAAAAAGAATTATATTTTTTTGACTTTTTTATAATTTTTTATGAATTAAAAACGATTTTAATGAAATTAAATGTTAAAAAATACTAAACTAATTCTAAAAATTCTGAAAAAATCCTGAAAAGTGCATTGAACAATGAGGAATCTAATAAAAATAAGCTGGAGAAAACAGCTTATCAAATAAGCTGTGAAATAAGCTAAAACAGCTTATTATACAAAAGAGCTCAAAACGTGTATAAGTAAATTGATGTTGCAAGTTCTAACGGAAAAGTCCCAAGGGCGCTAGTGGTAGAGGGTGTTGTGTGTAAAAACGTTTGGTGAGTAGGGTGGAGGTCCCGGGTTCGAGCCTTGCTCACCTGGGGCTTCCCCTAATCCCAAACGTTTTTGTTTTTGCCATTTTTTACAACTTTTTAAAAGGCTTAAAAATAAGCAACTTTTACAAAAACACTTTTTTTTATAAACCACAAATAAGCATAGAATAAGCTAAGAAAGGAGACAGAATAAGCTAAACTACTCTAAAACTTAAATGGCTAATTGTTAAGCTATTTGGATACAAATAAGCAATTGAAAAAGAGAAATAAGCTAACACAGATGATAAGCTATCTCTAAAAAGCACTTAAGAACAAAAATAAGCAACTACAATAAGCTAGAATGACAGATTGATCAAAAAGCTATAAAACTTAGAAAATTTTAAACTAGAAGGCAAATAAGCTCAAATAAGCTCTAAACTAAGGGAAATAAGCTAAAGTGGGCTTAAACTATCCTAATAAGCTATACTAAACCTAGAATAAGCAAATGCAATAAGCTAATAAGCCTAAATAAGCAAATTAGCTTTTTGGCCAAAACTGATAAGCAAAAAGCCTAAGGGGGACTTTTCTAGCTTATTTTTAAGCTAGAAAAAGGATCCTTATGGCTTAGTGGCTTATACCACTGAAAAGAATGGCCAAAAAGCTACAATAAGCAACAATGAAAAAGCAGTTTGAAATTCAAATAAGCACTTAAAAAGCTTCATGAAAAAGCTATCTCACACAGATTCAACACTTAGACAAATTTCCTTAAACTTTGGCAATTTTAACAAATCACCACTTTTGAGCTTAAAAATAAGCAAACAAATAGAACTTTATGACTATATAACCTACAAACAGATTAAGATTTGACCTCAAAGAACAAGAATCAACAATCAAAAGAGAGTTTGAAATTCAGGATAAGCCACAATAAGCAAATGAAAAAGCTTTTTCTCAAATTTTCAAACACTTAGCACTTTTTGACAGACTTTGGCAAAATACAAACAACAAATGCAGGCTATAAAGCTTTGATTCCAAACTTGATTTAACACATTCATAAACACAAAAACATCACAAAACAACAAGATTCAAAGTCCTAATCAAACAGAGCAACATAAAACGCTATAAAGCGCTCATATTCAAACCACAATTTCTTAAAACCTAAAGATGAATTTACCTACTGTAAAAACTCTAAACAACTGATTTTTTGACTAATTTAAGCTAAACTAAACTGACTCAAGTGTAAAATGCAATTTTGAACTCCATTAACCCATGAAAATAGTTAATACCAAACACCCCTTTAAACACATAAAAAAATGCTTTTTCTACTTTGAGTTATGTTCTTAATTACACATCACCTTTCTCCCAAACAAAACGAGCCTTAAATACCAAAAACCAGACAAAAACTGCCAAATATATGTTGTTTCATTGCATTTGTATTGTTCAGAAACAGAAATCAAACAAAAGGCGAAGAATGACAAAGCAAAAACAAAAAAAATCCGGAGCACGGAATGGAACAAGACCAAAGTCAAGTCAAAGTCAAAAGTTCAACCAAGTGAAGAAAATATCAAACTTGAGGACTAAAAGTTGGCCAAAACCTCAAGTTTGTATTACGTGACTAAAAGACAAGGGCTGAAATTGCATACCATGTGAAGTATAACTTTAGGGGCCAGTTCTGCCAAACTCCTAAAGTTGTATCATAAAAGGGCGAAGTTTACAATAAAGATATATGAGATGAGGGACCAAAGCTGCCAACTTACCCAAAGCCATTTTTCCCGCCTAACAAAGCCCAGATACAACTCACGGGTGTCTTCCCACCCTTTTACCTTGCAACCTCTACAACCCCCTGGATAAAACATTTCCCCCTCCTCCACTATCTCCCCCTAGCTTTATAATTGCCATGTTGGCAATCCTTCACCAATTTCAAGTATTTTCGATGGCTGTGATTGACTCAAAAGAAGCAAAAAAAGAAATTGAAGGCTGGGATTTATTTTAGAATCACCTCACACAACAAGCACACTTGGGTTTTTGTCTCTACAAAGAAACACAGAAGAAAGCACAGAGAAAAGCGTCACAAGCACATATCAAGAAGATGAAGACTTCGGCTATAAAAAAGCCTTTTGTAAGCCTTGGAGTGCATCTAAGATTATCTTATCTTAATTTTTAATATCCCTTAGTCTAATTTTTAGTTTTAAAGTCAGTTTACAGCTTTTACTTTCAACTTGTAACACTTTCAGTTTTAATATGCACAATTTGAGGTTTTAAGTCAAATTAACAATTCCAAGTGTTAAGCTCTAATTGTGTTGTTTTGTGATCAAACAATGCTCTCAATACAGCTAATTATAAGCTGGTCTTTAAAATTAAGTAAACTTAAGAAGTTAATTAGTTAAGAAAAAATCATAAAAAATTTCCACACTCAAATATACCACAGCCTATGGATGATAAGCCAGTTCTGGATGGGCTTATGGACTCTCACTAGCTTGTTTTATACAAGCTAGAGCTTGTAGACTCTTTGTTTAACCCTGTTTTGAGTAAGGGAGTTGTAAGTCTCTCTTTTTCTTCTTTTTCTTATTTACTGTAGAACTGCTTATAGTGCTTATTTGTTGCCTATATTTGCTTATTTATGCTTTATCATGATGTTTAGTGCTTATTTTGCTTAGTTGTTAGTTTAAAAGTGATTTGTGCAAATTCCTTAGTTAGTACTGTTAGTTATGAGTTAATACTGTTAGATTGATTCACCTTATTTAAGTGCTTATTCTTGATTGAAATCTGCTTATAAGTGTCTTATTTTGTTATTTGATAAACTGTTTTAATCAGCTTGGAATATAAAAAAAGGGAAAATGATTTGTGAAAACTTAAAGGGGTGTTTGGAACAAGCAGTACTAACCCATAGTTAGTACTGCTGGTTCTATTTTGGGATTCTTAAAGCTAGCAGTACTAACTCAAAGCTAGCAGTACTAACTCCAAGTTAGTACTGGTGGTTAAAACTGTTAGTACTGTTGGTTCATTATTGCTTATTAGCTTATTATTTCTGCTTATTTAAGATTTCCTTAGCTTTTTAGAGTAGATTAAGCCCATTTTCGTTTACTGTCTTTAGTAGAGCTTATTTAAACTTATTCGTCTTTTCAAAGCAATTTTAATAGTTTATCAGTTTGTAGCTTTTTAGCTTATTTGCCATTTTAGTTTATTCTAGTTGCTTATTCTTATGCCTGAGTGCTTATTAGGGATAGTTAAATATATGTTTTAGCTTATTTGCTTATTTCTTGTTTCATTGTGTTTTAGTAAAGCTAGCAGTACTAACTTAAAGCTAGCAGTACTAACTCCAAGTTAGTACTGTTAGTTAATACTGTTAGTACTGTTGTTAGTACTGCTGAGTTTCTCCTGCTTAGCTTAGCTTAATTGCTTGCTGAATTTGCTTATTTAGAGTTAGTCTAGCTTATTTGGTTTTGTCTTAAACTTATTTGAGCTTATTTGTGTTTTAGAATAAAAGTTTTAAGTGTTTTTACCATTTCTAGCTTTTATGCTTGTTCTAGCTTATTTTCCTTGCTTATCTTTGTGTGCATTTGCTTATTAGGTTAGTGCCCAATCATATCCTTGTCATATTCAAACATCAATTATCAATTCGTCATTCGATTTTCCATTCAAGCCTCGTTGGGACATAACGACCCGGAAATATCAGAAACATAGCGTAAAATGTAATTTTGACCAAAATTTTAAAAAAAATTATGACACATACCGACGAAAACCGAGTATTAATAGCGTCTCATGGATAGGAATTTATATGACTAGCACAAAAACCCTCAGAATTCCACCCCAAAAATGTGAGGTTCGCCTTTAGATCTATAGGAATTCGGGTATCTATTTTTGATACCCAAGATAGTTTATACCTTTAGCTTGTTCGAGTTAAGGTTCGAATGCTAAGTATATGTTGTCTATGCTTGTTACGAATGTGTACGTATGGTCTTTGTCGCCTTTTCTGAAACATTGGTATTGGTATTAAATTATATGAGTGTACCGGTAGTGTATTAAATTCTTTTGTGATGCATCCCGAGACCGCATAGGAAGTATTAGGATTTGCTAGATAAGAGGCACTAGGATTAACCCATGTTTTAAACCTGTAATTGTTATGATGGTCACCTCAATCATATAACTATCCCACACCCATGCTTTGCACTCATTTTTAGTGCAAGACTCCCCTAGTACAACCCTCTGAGCCTATCCTTTTCACGGTTCTCGTAATTTTCTGGTTAAGCCAGACTATTAATGAAGGGCATTGTTAACCCTTGAACCAATTGTTACACCCAAATCACCTTAGCCTACCTTGTATGTACTCGCTTTTAGTACATTATATCTTTGTATATATCTATGTAAGACCCTCATAGTAATCTACGTACTATAATATGAACACGTATATGAATCATGTAAGCATGTAGTATGACCAACTAATGCAACAAACAGTGTGTGTATGCCCTGTAAAAATCTTTTGAAAATGTGATCGTTGAAAATGCTTATAGTCTAGGTAAGATATGCAACCTAGTTCTCTATAACCTTGGCTCAGATTACCAATCTGTAACACCTCCAAAAACAGGTCACATCGGAAGATGTTTCCGGGAGCGTTACTTCATAATACCATTGCTCAAGTCATGAGAGAACAACCTCTAACTGTGTCGTTTGAAAAGAAATCTTGAATTATTTAGACTCCAATGCACATCACATAAGCCAAGCATCTAATTCACCTGAGAAAAACATGCTTAAAAAGTGTCAACATAAAGTTGGTGAGTTCATAGGTTTATTTAAGTGTAAATGTTGAACCAAAGTTTCATAAAGTATGTATGACTATTTCAATCCTTATAATAGCCACCAAAAATGTACGTATGAATGTTGGAAATCAAAGAGTTGTAAAGTATGCATGACATTTTCAATCCCCAAATAGTCACAAAAAGTTAAGTATAGTTGGACCACCATTGTTCAAAGTATGTATTGCCACTTTATTCAAGGTAACGTAAATATTCATGTGTGTATAAAACAATGATTACGATTACTCTAAGTTCATGAAACTGTTGCGTAGAGTTAGGTATATGCCACTTTATTCAAGGCACGGTAAATGTTCATGTTCATGTATATTCGTTCTTTGCTCCGACATGCTATAACGTTCGTTTGGCCAGTGATAGCTAATCACCCGAACGGGGCTGTCACACCCGAATAGATCTATTTTATAACATTCATGCTTACTCTCCAAGTAATTCACAGTTCAATCCGCTTAAGCTAATCCGTAATCATTTGGGTAAAAGTAAAGTAATGTCCTTGTTTTAAAAAATGAAGTGAAACAAGCAATGTATTTCGTCCCAAAATAAGTAATTGAGTATGTAGACCAGTTTCTAAAACGAATTGTAAATGCACATGTAATGAATTCAAACCAATCATGTAAATGGAATTAGTAACAAGCATGTTATCACCCCAAAAGTTGTAAAGTATATGTAAAATAAGTAAAACGTGGGGATATAAACTTACCTCGAGTGAATGATTCAACAAAGTATATCACAGAATGAAAAATGCGTCACGTAAACGCCCGAATGCAACCTAATTAATTATAGGTCGTATGAGTACTAAGTACTTTGAATAACTAATACCGTATATAATTCTATATAGCTACATCACCATCTAATTGTAATTGTGAAATCATATTTATAAAGTTAAAAACGTTTATAAATATCTCTTTAGTAAAAACGGCGTAACTTTCTTGTTTTAAGTCCGTTTCGTACGTTACTTATGTCAACACTTTTGTATTAAGAAGAGCTATCAAAATATTACATTTTCATATTTGAAGTCCTCTGGTGAACAGTACTTTTTACTGTTCATACACTTTTATAAATTTATTTATCGTAAACCTCGTAAACGTCGTATCTTATTCGTTTTAACTCCGATTTTAGTGATTCTTTCGAGAACGTCTTCATAATTAAAAGTTTTATCTAACTAATGTATTTTCCAAAATGTATCTGAGATGAATAGTGATTTTTACTATTCATAGTTTATATAATTATTTTTATAAACTTATTTATTATCGTAAACATGAAAAATCCATAACTCCTTCGTTATTGATCCAAAAATTATGATTCTTAATGTTTTGAAATCCTAAAAATATGTAATTTCTGAGAAAAATAACCAATCATTTATATCAGAGGTGAATTTTAATAAGTTTTTATAAAATTTCTTTTATAAACGCGTTTATTATTGTATAACTTGTAAATGCCGTATCTCCTTCGTTATAAATCGGTTTTTCAAGTTTCTTACATTTTTGGAATCCTCATGAGATGTAGTATTTTATAAAAATATAAAATAAATGCTTTATATTTCGAATTAAAACAGACCCTTTTGATCTTTTTGTTAAAAATGTGTTTAAACTTGTTTTTATAACTTTTTAGCCTAGTTGATTTGTTACAAGTCCTCTACCATGTGTTATACCACAAGTATTATATTCTTTAGGTCCTTAGTCCATAATTTGTCCAAGTATTTCCATGATAACAAGTCTTTACATGTCTTTTGCTCATAAACTTAATAAGTACACTTTTTAAGTAACTAGTTTATATATACTTTTTATAAACTAAACCATACTAGTACAATGCTTATACTTCCATTCCAACATGATATTAACATTCATATAACATTTGTAAAAGTATATCAAACCATACTTAAGTGTAAAAATCCATTTTACAAGTTAATAAGTTTCCTAGATGGTGATTCACTATATAAATATAATATACATATGAAATCATAAATGTAAAGAGTTTAAGGGTTTTAGATAACCTTATTATGATGTATGATGAAGAAATACAAGATCTAAACCCTAGTTTAGATAATAAACCCAAGCTTCCAAGACAAAAAAACCCTAATTCCAATGAAACCCTAATCCTAAACCTTTCTTGCTTAACCCTTGTAAATGCTTAACTAAACCTTCAAACCTTCTTGGTATACCTTAGATATGATGTAGGAATACTTATATATGTGGTAAATAAAATTTTATGGATTGTTTGTGTGATTTTTGAGTTTGGCCGGTGCCTAGAGGAGAGGAAAAGAGAGATATGTGAAGTTTTTCATTAAGGAAATATGAGAAGTTTGTTTATCTAACTAGTTTCTTCCTTTATATATACCAAGTAGCTAGTTGGTATTAAGTCTAGATACATAATACACTATGTTGGACAATATGAGAAAATCAAAGAAGAAAATAAGCAAAACACTTGTCATGTACTATGTATATTGAGTTTAGGTTTGTACAAGACTTTAGCAAAGATTTTTGTGATATTTTCTCTTGTATTCTTCACCATATCCTGCCACATGTACATAAGTATAAGGAAATTGTGTAATTTTTGGGTATTGGGTATAATTGTGGGTATTTGGTTGAGTATAGATAGGTATTGGTGCTTCCGGGTATGCCTAAATGTATTTAATTGCGAAACGTAAACAGTTTACGTAACCAATAAAAATAAAATGTGCAAAGTTAATAATTATCCTTTAAATAATTATCTAACACTTTCTTGACGTAAACATTTAATTGTTTGATGCCCGTTTACGTTGGATGTTAATTTTTAGCTTACGTGAATTAACTTAACATTGAAAATTTAAAGTGAACGCGTAAAAGTTTAAAATAAATAATTGGATGTTCATTGATGTAAAAAGGTGTGAAAATGTGAGTTGTTACATTGAGCAATGTAAATCATTATGTCGCATTCTCGTGTTTCCGCTTTAGCGGGGTGTGACACATACCAATCCTGTAAACTAAATACTTAAACCTCTCTTTTGGAAGGGCTTTTGTAAATAGATCGGCAAGCTGGTATTCCGTCCCAACAAAGTAAAGTTCAATTGTACCTTGTTCAAAATGCTCCTTGATAAAATGATATCGGATGTTGATGTGCTTTGTACCATAATGTTGTACCGGGTTACAGGATATGCCAATTGCACTCTTTGAATCATAGTACATTGGAATCTTGGTGTAATGATATCCATAATCAAGCAGTTGTGTCCTCATCCAAATAACTTGTGCACAACATGCTGATAAAGATACGTACTCTGCTTCCGTAGTTGACATAGTTGTACAATCTTGCTTTTTAGACGACCAACTGACAAGCTTGTGTCCCAAAAACTGGATTCCTGCAGATGTACTTTTGCAATCATCATGACACCCTGCATGGTCTGCATACGAATAAGCAATTAGCTCAAATCCAGAATCTTTCGAGTACCACAAACCCATGTTAATGGATTGTCTGAGGTAACGAAAGATCCTTTTTACATCTTTGAGGTGTTTCTCAGTTGGACGTGCCTGATATATTGCACAGACAAATATTGCAAAGGTAATGTATGGTCGACTTGCAGTGAGATACATGAGACCCCCAATCATACTACAATATTTAGTTTAATCAGTTGGGGTTCCCTGTAAATCTGCTTCGATTTTGGCTGTAGCCATTGGTGTCGTAATACCATCACATTTTTCCATCCTATGTTTTTTAAGAAGCTCCATAGTGTATTGTAATTGGTTTATGAAGATTCAACGAGGGGATTGATGAACCTGAAGTCCTAGCAAAAACTTCATTTCACCCATCATTGACATTTCAAAGTTATCTTTTATTAGTTTTGCAAATCTGTTTGAGAAAACTAGATTTGTTGAACCAAAAATAATGTCATCGACATATATTTGAACTAATAAAATGTCATCCCCGTATCTTTGTGTGAACAATGTCAGATCAACAATACCTTTTGTGAAAGGGTGTTCAATCAAGAAGGAGGAAAGCTTGTCATACCATGCTTTATGGGCTTGTTTGAGACCGTACAAAGCTTTCTTCAGACAATAGACGTGGTTAGGAAAGTTTGGGTCTACAAATTAATATAGGTGACTTACAAAAACTTCTTTTTTTAGTGTACCATTGAGGAAGGCAGTCTTCACATCCATCTGGTATATTGTAAAGTTCTTGTGACTCACGTAAACCACAAACATTCGAACAACTTCTAGTCGTGCCACTGGAGCAAATGACTCCTCAAAGTCTATTCCTTCTTGTTGACTATAACCCTTAGAAACAAGACGTGATTTATTATGAATAACCATGTTTTCAGCATCCGTATTTTTTTTCAAAGCCATTTTACCTTGATCACATACTTGCCATTAGGTAGTGGAACAAGTTCCCACACATCTAATTGTTTGAATTGATTAAGTTCATCTTGCAGTGATTCGATCCAGCTATGATCAAGCATAGCTTCCTTGATGTTTTTAGGTTCAATAATACTCACTATGAGTGCGTACATACACAACTCTGCATCAGTTTGGAGTCTGCTTCTTGTTGGCAATGGCTTGGAAGGGTCACCAATCACTTGTTCAATTGAATGAATCTTATTCCATTTATCAGTGTAGTGATGTTGTTGGTAGAACTCGTGCATGTTTAACGGGCCCTGATAGTTTGAAGATGACTCAGCTTCTTCGAACTCAGGAGTTCCAAAAGAATGCATGATAGTATTCCCGTCAAGTTTTGCAACGTCTTCTTGAATTTGTTCATCAGATTGAGTATCCAAGACTGGAGTTGAGGATTCTTGTGCAATTGTTTCTTCTGATGAGGTTACTATTTGTGAAGCATCATTATCTTCAACAATGATTGAAGAAGATGATGGAGTGTCTTCATTATCAAGAGTATTTGTAGCGGAATTATTTGACACTTTTGAATTTCTATGCGCATAGTATTCTTCATAAAAAGGACCAAACAAGTTATCCAAGTCTTGTTGTGACAGTATATCATTCATTTCTTCTGATGAATCTTGAAAATTCAAGCACTTAACACCGGAACCTGAATTGTTGCATTCAGAAGCCATAGCTATGAGTTCATCAAATTTGACATGGATGGTTTCCATTATTTTCCTTGTTCGACGGTTATAAACGCAAAACCCCCTTAATGACTCAGAGTAACCAAAAAAGATACCAATGTCTGCTTTAGGCTTCATCTTCCCAAGATCATCATGATCATTTGCTGGGTAGCATAGGGAACCAAACACATGAAAGTATTAAACATTGGGTTTTTTACCCTTAATCAGCTCATAAGGCATTTTATTGTACCAAGGGTGTACAAGAGAGTGATTTTGAGTAAAACAAGCTATGGAAATTGCTTCGGCCTATAGGAATTCTAATAGCTTTGAAAAGATAAGTATTGTTCTTACAGACTCGACAAATGTTCTAATTCTGCATTCAACAACACCATTCTGCTGAGGCGTTCGAGCAATTGACGTGTGATACAGAATGCCCAGATTTTCATAATACGACTTTAGTGTTGCATTTTTGAACTTAGTTCCATTATCAGACCGGATTTTCAAAACTTGAGCCTTTATATTCCGTTGAATCTCATTAATGAACTTCATATTTATTTCTGGAGTCTCATCTTTTGTTCGAAGAAAAAACACCCAAGTATAGCGGGAGTAGTCATCGACAATCACCAAAATGTATCATTTTCCATTAAAGTTTCAACCCTCATTGGTCCACACAAATCCATATTAAGTGATTCAAGTTTGGAATTTGTGCTTGGAACCAACTTCGATGGAAATGTGGCCTTTTTGCTCTTTCCTTGCTCATAAGAAGAACATAAGTGATCTTTGTCATACTTAAATATCGAAAGCCCATCAACTAGTTCGTTTTAGAGAGTTGATTAATGGTAACAAAATTCAAAGAAGAAAATTACCAGTGCCATAACCGTGATTTTGTTGACGTGGCTTTGGACATTAGACAAACTGGAGATGAAGCCGCCATATCAGAAATGGAGATGGTGTAAACGTATGTATGTATGTTTATTAAACCAAAGATTTGTAAAAGTAGCATGACCATCTTAAATCCCCAATAGTCACCAAAACGTATGTATAAATATTATAACCCAAAGAGTTTGTAAAGTATGCAAGACCATGTTCAATAACAAAATAGTCACAAAAAATATGTATGAATGCAATACACCAAAGAGTTGTAAAGGTATGCATACCATTTCCATCCCAAATAGTCACTAAAAAACGTGATGTAAAGTTGGACCCCCATTTTTCAAAGTATAAATTGCCACATTATTTCAAGAGGCAACATAAATATCCTGTGTGGTATAAAACAAGGATTAACGATTACTTTAAGTTCCATGAAAACATTGCGTAGACTTATATATATGCCACTTTATTCAAGGCACCGTAATTGTTCGTGTTTGTGTTCCTGTAAATGTTGTGCTCTGACATGCTATAATAAACGTTCGTTCGCCCGGTGATAGCTAATCACCCGAACGGGGCTGTCACACCCGAATAGATCTATTTTATAACATTCGTGCTTACCCTCCAAGTAATTCACAGTTCAATCCGCTTAAGCTAATCCGTAATCATTTAGGTAAAAGTAAAGTAATGTCCTTGTTTTCAAAAATAAAGTGAAACAAGCAATGTATTTCATCCCAAAAAAGTAATAAGTAAGTAGAGACCAGTTTGTATAAACAATTGTAAATGCACATTAAAAATAAATTCAAACCCATCATGTAAATGAAGTTGGAACCAAGCATGTTCCAATACCGTATATAATTCTATATAGCTACATCACCATCTAATTGTATTTGTGAAATCATATTTATAAAGTAAAAACGTTTATAAATACCTCTTTAGTAAAAACGGCGTAACTTTGTCGTTTTAAGTTCGTTTCGTACGTTTCTTATGTTCACGCTTTCGTATTAAGACGAGGTATCAAAATATTACATTTTCATATTTTCAACCCATGGGTGAACAGTACTTTTTACTGTTCATACACTTTTATAAATTTATTTTTATAAATTACACTTTTATAAATTTAATTATCGTAAACTTCGTATCTTATTCGTTTTAACTCCGATTTTAGTGATTCTTTCGAGCACGTCTTCGTAATTAAAAGTTTTATCTAACAAATGTATTTTACAAAATGTATCTAAGATGAATAGTGATTTTTACTGTTCATAGTTTATATAATTATTTTTATAAACTTATTTATTATCGTAAACATGAAAAATCCATAACTCCTTCGTTATTGATCCAAAAATTATGATTCTTAATGTTTTGGAATCCTAAAAATATGTACTTTCTGAGAAAAATAACCAATCATTTATATCATAGGTGAATTTTAATAAGTTTTTATAAAATTTCTTTTATAAACGCGTTTATTATCGTATAACTTGCAAATGCCGTATCTCCTTCATTATAAATCGGTTTTTTGAGTTTTTTACATTTTTGGAATCCTCATGAGATGTAGTATTTTATAAAAATATAAAATAAATGCTTTATATTTCGAATTAAAACAGACCCTTTTGATCTTTTTGTTAAAAATGTGTTTAAACTTGTTTTTATAACTTTTTAGCCTAGTTGATTTGTTACAAGTCCTCTACCATGTGTTATACCACTAGTCTTATATTCTTTAGGTCTTTAGTCCATCATTTGTTCAAGTATTTCCATGATAACAAGTCTTTACATGTCTTTTGCTCATAAACTTAATAAGTACACTTTTTAAGTAACTAGTTTATATATATTTTTTTATAAACTAAACCATACTTGTACAATGCTTATACTTCCATTCCAACATGATTTTAACATTCATATAACATATGTAAAAGTACATCAAACCATACTTAAGTGTAAAAATCCATTTTACAAGTTAATAACTTTCCTAGATGGTGATTCTCTATATAAATATAATATACATATGAAATCACAAATGTAAAGAGTTTAAGGGTTTTAGATAACCTTAGAGCTTGAGGAACGGTCGTGTCGTTCTCTCGTGCCAAAGAACGGCGCGGGATTTATAAACGGCGCACGACTCCATGCCTCGCGCCGTTAAGTCTGGCGCCGTTCATAACAGCCCACGCCGTTCTGATTTTTTTTAAATATAACCGTTTATATCCGTTGAGGAGAGCGGATTTTTGAATTTTAAACCCCAAAAAATCTCATTTTTACCCCTTAAAAATCCTATAAATACCTCCTTATTATTTCATATTTCACACACACTTCCAATATATTTTATAACACACACTTTTCTACTTCTCTTATTCTTCTCTCTAAAAAATGAATCCCAACCAAAATAATTGGATATCGGGTATGCTAAACGACCCAAACAACCAAATTCCAGGGTCTTCTACGAATCTGACCAACAATCCGGGCTCCTCCTCTCAACCTCCATATAACCAAATGCTTTATTATCCCAATTTCCAAACCCCATTTGTTAATCCCGACAAATTATCGTTATTTAATCAATGGAAAATGCAACAACAAATGGGTTTAACCAATATTCTCAACAACAACAACAACAACAACAACAACCAAACCAATCCACCGCTTCCCAACCACAATCCGACCACCAATCCTTTAACTTTATGTAGCGTTTTTAATTTATGTCTTTTGTTTCTTGTTTTTTTTATTTCAATGTAATGTTTTTTTAATTTAATGTAATGTTTTTAATTTAATGTATTGTTTTTAATTATATTGGGTATTTTTTTAATTAAGTAAATTTAAAATAGAAAAATTGGCCAACGGCACCAGAAATGTGGTGCCAACGAATGCCCCAGCAAATGTGGTACCATTTAGTTTCTGGTGTCGTTCTCTATTTTGCTGACGTGGCACCACTTTTTGAGAATTTTTGAGAACGGCACGAGCCCAACGGCATGACCGTTCCCAGCACTCTTAGTATGATGTATGATGAAGAAATACAAGATCTAAACCCTAGTTTAGATAATAAACCCAAGCTTACAAGACAAAGAAAACCTTAATTCCAATGAAACCCTAATCCTAAACCTTTCTGGCTTAACCCTTTTAAATGCTTAACTAAATCTTCAAACCTTCTTGGTATACCTTAGATATGATGTAGGAATACTTGTATATGTGGTAAATAAAATTTTATGGATTGTTTGTGTGATTTTTGAGTTTGGCCTAGAGGAGAGGAAAAGAGAGATATGTGAAGTTTTTCACTAACGAAATATGAGAAGTGTGTTTTTCTAACTAGTTGCTTCCTTTATATACACCAAGTAGCTAGTTGGTATTAAGTCTAGATACATAATACACTATTTTGGACAATATGAGGAAATCAGGGAAGAAAATAAGCAAAACACTAGTCATGTACTATGTATATTGAGTTTAAGTTTGTACAAGACTTTAGCAAAGATTTTTGTGATATTTTCTCTTGTATTCTTCACCATATCCGGCCACATGTACATAAGTATAAGGAAATTGTGTAATTTTTGGTTATTGGGTATAATTGTGGGTATTTGGTTGAGTATAGATAGGTATTGGTGCTTCCGGGTATGCCTAAATGTATTTAATTGCGAAACGTAAACACTTTACGTAACCAATAAAAATAAAATTTGCAAAGTTAATAATTATCCTCTAAATAAGTATCTAACACTTGCTTGACGTAAACATTTAATTGTTTGATGCCCGTTTACGTTGAATGTTAATTTTTAGCTTACGCGATTTAACTTAACGTTGAAAATTTAAAGTGAACGCGTAAAAGTTTAAAATAAATAATTGGATGTTCATTGATGTAAAAAGGTGTGAAAATGTGAGTTGTTACATCTAAAACTCAAGTGTAGGGGTGCATTTATAGCCCCAAGTTATGTATTATGTTATAAAAAATATAGAAAAGAAAAAGAAAAGAGATTGATGTAGAGTTCTGTAGAGTTTTTATATCTTTGTCTGAGTCTTTGGCTTAGCAACCCAATCAACGTGTATTCGTATAAATAATTAGCTAACCCTTTCACCCTAAATTCACCCAAAAGGTCACTCCTTAAATATATCCCATCTGTTTCCGTTTCCGTTAATGTTATCTTACACCTACACATCACAACCCTTTAAAAGACCTATTTGATAGTAATGACTAATACTTGCGCCTAGCGGTGGAGGTTTGATCCTTTACCAAGCCTATGGTAATTTATATGCTATGACAGGTAATGAGTGTTAATTTTCCGTTTCCCATAGCTGTTATAATTTATTATACACCCGAGAGAAAGAGAGAATCCCAAACACTTATGTGAGGTGCTAGTATATGCTTTCCGTGCTTTTAATTACGACGTCTAGGAGGTTGTGTCGTAAACTGCTTTTAAAGAGTAGGTTAAATGCCCCCAATATTTCTATTGTCTAGGTAGAAAAGCTCATTTGCTTGAGGATAAGCAAATCCCAAGTGTAGGGGTATTTGATGAGGTGTCATTTTATACACTATTTCGGGGTCATTTAACCCCCTAAATCATGCAAATATGCCCAGATTATGTGCTTAATCGTTTGTTTTCATGTTTTTAGCACTTGGATGGCATTTGGAGGAAATACACGTGACTTGGGCTCATTTGGAGAAGAAACGGACAAGACTACGACTCTACACCAAATCCTTTGAAGAAATCGTGCATACAGAGCGTGGAGACGGCGTCACTAATTACAAGCAACGGCGTCAAAGATATCAAAGGACAGCGTCATGGAATTCTAGACGGCGTCAGAACAAAGCCGACTTAAAGAAACCCTAGAAGACCATTGCGGCACGACGGCGTCAGGAACATAAAGCGACGCTGTCGCGCTTGTTTTTCTATATATACAAATCTGTTTTTAGGGTTTTAGGTGTGTAACTTTTGGGAGACGAACCCTAGATTTAGAAGACGATTTTAGCAGCCTTTGGGCTCGTTTTTAGGGCGTCAAAACCCTCTTGTAACAGCCTCAACTGCATGATTTAATCAAGTGAAGTTCATTTATTCCTTTTCACTTAATATGTCTATGTGTTTTGTGATATATTCTTGTTGTTCTTCTTTATTTGCCATGCAAGGCTAGATCTATTAGTATTTAATTATGATTGCATGAAACTTAGATTGTAGATCCTTTTAATGTTGCTTCTTGTGATGTATGTGTGCGTTAGGCTTTAGAAAACTAGCCATAAGATATTAAATTAGCATAGACGTCTATGGAAACGCGAGTGTGTAGAAAAGATACCATCGGTAACATTCTTCATACTACCTTACCCCTAATATGGTTGATCCCTCTTAAGATATTTCAAATGAATTTAATATACTCTTAGGGGCCTTGTAATAGTCTTCATACTACCTTACTTGTGCGTTGCCTTAATGGAATATTACGTAGACGGCGGGTTCATGTAATTCGTTCATGACTTAGGAAATACTTACACGGATCATCATAAGTGTGACAAAGCAACAGGATTTGGAGAAGCAATCTGAGAAGTAGTGCATGATTAAGTAAATACGTTCGTTTATCATATAGGTTATCACCAAAGTAGTTTATATTATTATTAGTTTAATTAGATAAAACAAACCAACCTCTCAAACCATGATATTTACCTGCTTTCTATAAAATAAAAATACATAAAGAATCTTCTCTCAACCCCGTAGACCTTTGTTAGATTCTGTTCAAGCCTTCCCAACCTATTCCTCTAGAGAATGATAACAACCCCCGAGTCTTTCTTATACTACACTGCAACGATTAGGTGCACTGCCTAGGGAGTTGTAAAACTTTTTGTTGAAGTCTAACGACAACCGCATCATCCATATAAATAGTGGATCATTTCTCACTTAAAACCAACCTTTTTCACACACATTCAAACTAATTTTACTCTCATGTTTAGAATTTCACACTCTTAAAACCATTATAAATCATTGATCATAATGTTTATAACTCTCATTTGTTGTAAGCGTATTTCTACTTGATGATAAATTCTTGTAGACTTAGAGATCTTGCCATCCACCACAAGCATACACATATGAAGATCTACAACAAACAAGATTAATGCTTTTGTCATCTTCATACATAGAAGTCTTCTTGTCCAAAGAAGTTCATCCATATCAAGCTTAGAGTTCTTGATGTTTAGATTAGGCATTTATATCCATTTAAATATTATGTCTTGGATCTCACTTTGTATCATCATCATGCATCACTTAGATTAGAGATTAGTTGGTTTATGTGTTTAGGCCTTAAAACACAAGGTTTGTTATGTTGGGCCACAAAACATAACGGGTTTGATTGTACCCGGAGAAGAACTCGACATTTAGCTTAGTGTCAGAAAATATTGTATGCGACGTAAGGTTTTATTATGTTAACCCATAAACATAACGGGTTTGGTTGTACCCGAAGAAGGACTAGACATTTAGCTTAGTGTCAAAAATGATATATTCTAGAAAGAGAAAGGGAGAGAGGAGGGTGAGATCCTAGAGAGAGAAAGAGAAATAAAGAAATGTATTATAAGAAAATGGAAATCAACAACCCCCGTCACCTCCTATGCTCTTCTATTTATAGGCATGTAAGCCTTCTTATGTTTACCTAAGGAGGTGATGTGGGATATTACATAGTTCAATAACGTACACAACCAACAACGGCTAAAGACATAAATATGACCTAGTAACCGACACTTTCTATAAACCTAACAATCTCCCCCTAAGGGGTGGTTACTTAAGGTCTTACGAATGAGCGTATGTCAATTGTATTTGGTCTTCCACCAACATATTGTTCAAGTCTTCTCAACTGCTCTCTGTGCTTCAACGTCTTCTCAATCGTTTCAAGCATTCCCTTTGATCTCTTGATGTCATTCACAGTCTAGTCTCTGCCCTCCAGATTTATGTTTCCACGGCCCAATCTGTTTTCCTTAAACATCACTAGAATTAGCAAAGCTCAAAGATGCTAGAAAAGCAATGGTCAGAAGTCAAACCAGGACTATATCTTCATAGAGGCTGATTTTCCAAAACTCAACAACAAAAGATAAAAAGAAGAAAGTAGAGTAATGGAACAACGATCACTTTTGTGAACTTCACCAGGGTTAGCACTTACCGACATGATGATGTGAGTCAAAAAGAAAATTACTACATAAACAAAATAAATATTAATAACTAATAATAACTGTAATTTTCTTTTTTACTCGCATCTTAGGGTCGTTAAGTGCTGACCCTGGTGGTATATACTTTTTTAAAAAGTATAAACCACTGGGGTCAACACTTACCGACCTGCTGATGCGAGTAAAAAATAAAATTACTACATAAACAAAATAAATATTAATAACTAATAATAATCGTAATTTTCTTTTTACTCGCATCTTAGGGTCGGTAAGTGCTGACCCTGGTGATTTATACTTTTCTAAACTACTACTAAAAACCTACTTTTTTCTTTTTGGACAAACGATATCAGGTCAGGTCTATGGATGGATCCAGATCTATGGGTCGGCCGTCCCCGGCCGATGAGCATAAGGAATCTATACTCGAGCGTTCAACTGGGCCCCTGAAAGGATAGGTGAGGAATCACTCTTGATCTTTTTTATTGAGGCCTACAACTTCTCCGAGCCGACTAGCATCCCTTTCCACTGCGCATTTATCAAACAAACAAGACGACTATAGGATCAAATTCACTTTCCATGGTGAACTGGTCGTCCTATACCTTCTGCATGTCTCATATATGCGGAACCATGTCTTTTTCGGTTCCAACCCACCCCCCCCCCCTCCTGTGAATACATAGGGTAGGTAGGACTGGGTGAGAAAGGGTTCCCTGTTTCCAATAAACTTTCCTCGGCCTTCGATTCCCCTTACTCATAAAGGGTCTTACGGTCGGTACTAACTAAAGAAAAAAAGTCTTCTTTCTAAGAGTAGGCGTGGAGAGCTTTTTGCGGGGAAACTTGCAAGTACAGTTTAGGGGAGACGGGCATCAACCCAACCTTATGAGTATTCGGACTATAACAGTTCCGATGAACAGTCACTCACTTTTGACAGTTATACGATTCCAGAAGATGATCTAGAATTGGGTCAATTACGTTTATTAGAAGTGGACAATCGAGTGGTTGTACCAGCCAAAAGTTATCTACGCATTATTGTAACATCTGCTGATGTACTTCATAGTTGGGTTGTACCTTCCTCAGGTGTCAAATGTGATGTTGTACCTGGTCGTTTAACTCAAATCTCTATTTTGGCAAAACGAGAAGGAGTTTACTATGGTCAGTGCAGTTAGATTTGTGGAACTAATTGATATGTGTTTAATCACATATCACTTTTCTTTATAAAAACGAGCTTAAATGACCAAAAACACATGAAAAATACATTGTATATGTGTGTTTTGTAAATTGTATTATGTAGGTAATGGATATTCACTTAATGACAAATACAAAGCCAAAATGGACAAAACTGAGCACGAAATTGGAAAGAGCGTAGGAAAATGAAGCCGAAGGCGTATTCATCTTTAATGGGCCAACCCGTACCCATTTAATGGGCCAAGTCCGCCCATTAATATTTGAACTATACATTCCCTAAATCTAAAAGCCTAGTCCAAATTATAAATCCAATCCAACAGTCCAAGCCCTAATGATATTTACCAAGCCCAAAAGAAATATAAACAAGCCCAACATACTAATCCAAGTCCACATATTAAACAAAAACGCGCTCAAAAATCACTGTTCATCATCCCCTTCATTTTTACACGGCAAATTAACGTACGGGTAAATCTCTTCACACATCCCATCCTTTCTAGAAGACCAACGTGGCAGCTCTGACATCATACCCAGGTCACGCTGGCAATCCCGAGGTATTTCATTGGTTGAGTAAACGTGGAGGCGATCTAAGGGTGCTAAATGGATGGATTTGGAGTTTGTTAGCAATCAAGGGACGTGATTAAAGCTTTTGGGACGCTCCTCGTGACCTAGAACCTTCTTCTCATCACTATAAATAAAGGCTTAATTCACACAGTTGTCATATCTAGCTTTTTATGTAGCTTTTAGTAGAATTTTAGCTTAAATTTTCAGCTTATTGTCTTTTTATTGTAATTTCCTTTTTCAAAGCTTGTAATTGTTTATCATTAATAAAATTTTAGTTTGCATTTAAATTTTGTGTTAAATTCATGTTTTAACTTTTATGCAAATTTGGTTTAAAATGTGTTTAGAAGTTACTTAATAAGCTCAATAAGCTCTTGCTACCTAGTAAGCTAATACTTATTCAGATTAGCTTTCTTATAGCTTAACTGAATAAGCTTTTCCACAAAATTTCCTCAAATAGTCATAATAAGCTATAAATGGAAGATAAGCCAGAAATGGATGGGCTTATAGGTTTGTACCAGCTTATATAAATAAGCTGGAGCTTGTAGATAAGCTCTAAAGAGCAATTATATGTCCTTGTTTTGAGCAAAGGACAAGGTTAGTTACTTTTACTCATTTTAGCTTAATTTCTGTCTCAGCTTATTAAACTGCTTAATTTGTGCTTATTCTCTGCTTATTTGTGCTTATTCAGTCTTATTTTAGCTAAATGAGTCTAGTTTATAGTTTAGAATAGTGTATTTTAAGTTTTCTTAGAATCTGTCCATTTCATTATTAAAAATAGCTTATTATCTGTTGCTTATTTTTCAAAAGTTTATGCTTATTTGTCCTTAAAATGTCTAGTACTTCATCTGTTTTTACATTTTAAAGCTTATTTAGGTCTGTTTTAGTGTAAAAATGGTTTTTTCTAGTTTAAAAGGGGTGTTTGGGATAAGCAGTTCTAACATAAGGAATTGAGTGTAGCTTGATATTAGTGATTAAATTGGATTTGATAAGCTCAAATAAGGTCTAAATGCTAGTTTTCATAAGCTAGAATTAAGTGTTGTTAGGTTTTCTAGTTTAGTTTAGCTAAATTTAAAGTCTGCTAGCCTAAAGGGGTTTTAAACTGCTTATTTGATAAGTTTCTTTAAAATCTACTTGAGATGTGCTTTTTGTGCTCAAAACTAGTTTTATTTACCTCATTATATATATGTTTTGAGTTATTAAACTTAGAAATAACCTTTTAAATGTTTTGGTTAAAAAACAGTCAAGTAGTTGTAGTATTTGGTTTAAGCTTAAAAGTCTTATTTATGCAGATCATTTGAGTCTAGATTCTAGTTTATCTTTGTTCAATTTTGATTAAATCTAGCTTATTGTAGTTTGTGTTCAATCTGTTTCTAGTTTTTAAGTTTGGTAAAATAGTTTTAAAGTCTTAATTTTAAGCTTCAAGTAGTCTTTTCATTTCAAAAAGCCAAAAAATAAGTAGAGTAAACTTTTACTTTCATTTCATTTTCCTAGCGTATTTTCTTTATCAAGTTTGCTTAATTCCTGCTTATTTGTGTTATTAGAGTATAGGACTTAATCTGTTTTTAGTTTTCAGCTTTTTACCTAGTGTTTATTAGTCTCAAAATTAGCTTAAAAAGTTTGTCAAAAGTCCTTTAAAAGTCTTTTGGTGTCAACTGTCTTAATGTCTTTTGTTGTTTTTCAGCTTATTTTGTTTGCTTAAATCTAGTCCTTAGTGCTTATTAGGTATGGGACTAAGTCTATTTTTAGCTTATCAGTTTTCTTATTAGCTTTTTGAGTCCAAAAGTCCAAACACTTTAGCTTGGTATCTTATACTCTTTATTAAGCCAAACTGTTACTTTTATTTGTGCTTATTCTAGCTTATTAATAAGTTTTGGTTTTGAGCGCTTTATTAAAGTTGCTTATTTTTCCTTAATCTTTAGCTTTTTCAAAAAGTAAAAAAAAATGTTTTCCAAAAAGGGACAGTCACAGGACTCGAACCTGTGACCTCCCCCACACAACACACACACCTTAATCATTGCGCCCTTGGGTCTTTTTCATTATAGCTTTGTCACATTTATTTCTTATATGCACATTTAGTTTTAGCTTATTTAGCTTATCTGATTTTTCACAGCTTATTGGTTTTAGCTTTTTGAACCATTTTTCTTTGTAAACCTCAAGAATGCAATCTAGTATTTTTATAAATTTTCTCAAATTTTTAGGATTAAGTTTAGTATTTTTAGTTTAATTTTTAGTCTAATTTAGTTTTAAAAATAGTTTTAATTAGTTTAAAATTCAAAAAAAATAATTTTTGTTTTTAAAAAAATAGTTTAATACATCTTAGTTTAAGAAATTTGCATTTTGAGTTTTTAAAGTTTTAATTTGTCATTTTTAGTTAATTAGTTAGTAACTTTTAGTTATTAATTAGTTTTTACTTGTTTTTAAATGTCGTTAGATTTTTAAATTGCCTTAATTCCTAGATTAGCGTGCCTTTATATGTTTTTCCTTTGCGTTATTAGATTTAGAATTCAAAATCCAAAATATCGAATATTCAAGCACGCGATCACGAACCGAAACAAGATTTTCAAATTCACGCTTCGTTGGGAAAACGACTCGGGAACGATTTGAACTTTATCCTTTCCTAAGGGTAATTTTCTCATCAATACTTTCCGGAAATATATTTTATTAGTGATTAGCTTATTACTCTTTCACAAGAGTAATTTGCCGATTTGCTTATATTATATATATTTGGTGCAAGGTGAACTTTCATTAATTACAATGATTACACAAATAAAAACAAGATTCAGACAGTCCACTTGAGAGTTTGAGATTAGTGCATTGAAGACCCTCCCATGAAGTTATCGTTTTTTTTGAATATATATTTTACATTTCTTCATTATTTTTCATTTTCTTTTATATAAAACAAAAAATACAAAAATATTTTATTTTTTCTCGGATTTTTTGTTGGTGGATTTATTTTTCTATTATAAAGTAATTTAAAAAATACAAAAAAAAGAATAAAAAAAAACAACAAAATAAACCGTCGTTGTCATTGTTTAAATCGGCTCACCTTTAGATTAACAAACTATAAGAGAGGTATAAGGAGGGTTGATCCTACGAACTTCGACCCGAAAGGAGAAGGTTTTTAAAACGCTTCGCGCTTACCCGCTCCTCCGCTTCTTTGTGCGTTTTCTAGAGAGCTACCGTGCACCTTTGATAATCGGTTCCAAAAATATTTTTATTATTTTCTACTTATTATTATTATTATATAAAATTTCAAAAATATTCTTCTTTACCCTCTTTGTTTAATTCTTATGTCGTCATTCAACCAACGTGGTTGCTTTGGGTGTGGAGGTCCGTTAGATGGTTTACTTTGTCGACGGTGTACTTGCGAGTGGTGTGAAAATAATCTTAGAAATGGATTTTGTTCGATATGCGATTCAGGAGCTGGAAATTCATTCGTTTATGATCCAAATCCGAATTCTTTCAATGATCCTCCAAACTTTTTCAACCACCCTCCACAGCCCCAGTACCAGACATACTCATGTGAGTTATGTGGGAACGATTCTCACTATGGTTATGATTGTCCACCACGGGTACCACTTGTCTATGAGCAGGAACCGAGCTACAATCAAAACTTTGGTGATAATCCACAAAATTCACCAAGTTTTTCTCAACAATATATTTGTTGTGTGCATTATGGGGGTCCTCATGAGAATTTCCAGTGTCAACCGTGGCATCAAAACTACGTTGAGCCTAATCCTTCTAATTCCTACGGTTTTGACCAAACCCCGTAGAATTCCATCGATCATCAGCCTCAGAGTATTCAAGAAGACCTTAATCAGCAAAGGATGAATGATGTTCTTAAAGCTATGCAATCCTTGGTTGAAAAGTTATGTCACAAGAGCAGGCGGCTAATCTTAGTACTCATCAACAAGAGCAGGCGGCTAATCTTAGTACTCATACTCCCGAGCCTTCGCGACGTTTCAATTTTATTTACGATGATGGCGATGATGACGAGGAGAGTACTATTCCTTTGAGTGAAATTATTTCTCAACTTCCTCCGTCTATTGCAATCACACCCGTCTTACCGACTAAGGAGCTCGAGGACTCTCTCAACATGGGGGATGAGCATCTTAGCACTATTCCTAAAAAGGAATCGGACAAAGTAATAAAGTCTAGTGTTGAGGACCTTGTCCCAATCCCAAGTGAGTCCGAGGATACTTCCGACAATGACAATGAGTGTGATTTGCCTTTTTGTGATAATACCGTGATTTTCTCGAATCCTCTCTTCGATTCTAATAATGATTTTACCTCTAGTGATAACGAGTCACTTCCTGAGGAGGATGTTCCAGAAGAAAATGTTAAGATTTACTCAAACCCTCTATTTGATTTCGATGACGAGTACATCTCTAGTGACGTAAATCCTCTTTTTAATGAGGTATTAGAGGACACTGAGAGCAAGGACTCTTATGTTTCTAAACTTGATGAGCCAGCTTTGCTAGTCACACCTTTTTTCGATACTAATGAGGATGAGTGCTTCGACCCAGGAGGCGCTATTGATGAGATTGAAGCTTGTCTTACAAGTGATTCAATTCCACCGAAAATTAATGATGCCGACTTTGATCCGGAAGGAGACATTCTTCTACTTAAGAAGTTATTAAGTGATGATACATCATCTCCTCTCCCTCCGAAAGAACTTTATTTTGAGGATCTTAAGGTGATAAAATCTTCTATTGATACTCCTCCAGATTTTAAGGATGATTATTATGACTCGGAGGGAGATATTATCTATCTTAAGAGTTTGCTTATTAAAGATACTACCCATAATCTCCCTCCCGAGGTGTTTTTAGATATTGACCCAAAAAGCTTAAATGATGAACCTGATTTTGATGATTTGAAGAGTATGGTCAAAGTTTTCGACCTCGGGATTCATGAGAAAAAATTTTCTCCAACATATGTGAAGTTACCCTTTGAGGATCGCCATTATTTTTCCTTCACGTTTGCTATCAGAATTTTTCTTCCTTATCTCACTTATTCTATGGATTCCTCTTTTCTTTTCTCCTCCGGGAGTGAGGACACCATTTTTGACCCCGGCATCTCCGCTTATAGTTTCTATTCCTTAGAGCCGGTGACATCTCATCGGAGTGGAACTTTCATATGCTTCAATATTTATCCAAACATCTTGAATGAAAGTCCGATGGAGATTTTCTCTTCCACATGTTTCGTCCCTAATATCACGATGATATGGGGAGAGTCAAGCTAGAGACTCGTACAAAAACAAGCGCTTCTCGGGAGGTAACCCGTGTTTCTATTTTCTTTTTCTATTTTCTAATAAGTGTGACGTGAGGAGGCTCGCCTCTTCCTTTCTCATGTTTCGTGGCTTGTGTTTTATGTTCAGGATTGCCCCGGATTATGAAGACTCTCGTGCTCGTGGTTTTTGTCCATTGTTCACTCAAGCTTCAATCCTTAGCATGCTTATATATGGGAATCCAATATCCTAGATATTATTGACTAACGTTTATCTATTAGCATAATTAATAAACGGCTTTAGATTTGCGTAGAGACCCTTTTATATTAAGATTATCTATTGGTTTTAGTATGGGGGTGGCAGTCTCACATTGAGGACAATGTTTAGTTCTAGTATGGGGGTATCTATCGATTTGATCTTACTTGCATTTGCTTTGTCTTCACGTAACCCCATTTTGCCACTAAAAATACCAAAAATATGTGATTTTATGCCAAAATTAAAAAAATTTCAAAAATAAAATAAGTGTTTTGACATAAATTTTTGACTTTCTGATGGTGAGAACAAGAATAAATTTTGACTTGATCGAGCATGTTGCGCTCTAGTTTGCCCCTTAATCTATATAAATGAAAGCTTTTGCTAGTCTTTTATACAAAAAGCTTTAAAACGCGAATTCTAGCTTAAAAAACCAAGAGTTTGCAAGTTTCCATAATAGACTTTAAATATGCAAAGCTTGATTTTATTAGACTAAGCATTCACGGATCTTTTTATTAAAGATTTTAAATTTGCGAAGAACGAAAAATGATAGAGTTTAATATAAGTTAGATGCTAAGCGTGGAGTAGTTGGATCTCTTTAGAGCTCATAGAGGTTAATTGTGGCTTTTTGCTCCCACCAGCTTAATAAACGTTATATAATTGTTAAATAAATAAAGTTGCTTTGGTTTTTGCGATTCTTAGTTTAAATCCCTTCGTAGAGATTCCTTCTGGTGAAATTAAGGTACACATCGAGGTTTTGTCAGTGTTGTGGGAAAATAGGCTACCGATTCCTGACGGCTCGCTACCGTTGTCTAGGTAGTTAAAAGACCACATGACTTGAAATTTGGCTATAATAATAATAATAATAATGTAATAAACCGAAGCCGAAATAAAACCACTAGACCATGGTCGGCTCGCATACCGATGTGGCAGTCGTTTAAAAGGTGGAGGTAATAATAAGAATAATAAATCCAAGACTGATAAAAGTTTACTGGATCATGGTCGGCTCGCATACCGATGTGACAGTTTTCAAAAAGGTCGAGGATCTCCTGGTCGAAATAAGACTCCTGGATCATGGTCGGCTCGCATACCGATGTGACAGTTGTTTAAAGGACCGAGGGGAAATAATAATGTTGCAATAATAATAATAATAAAGCCAAATTTCAACTTCGGGGTTATCTAAATAAAGCCTCCGTCTCTGGACTCGTAGTTGAGTTGTTTCGGATGAAATAAAAAGGATAACCCCTAAATCATGCGAATTTAGAACCTTAATGTGGACCTTATTCTCACCATATCATCTCTTTAGGAAATGATTTCAAACTAATTATGGTCTAAACCGGGTTTACTTTATATGAATAAGGACATAATTTATTTGTCACCAATAATAAAAATAAAATCTTTAGAGGATTTAGGAATAAGGGAGCGGAAAGTAGCTATGCGTACACAATTTGCATTTATGAGTAGTGTTAGCATCTTAACTTGTATTTAACAATGATTTCGTTTTTAAGCTTGGTTTGGGGCGGGTGAAAAATCGAGGACGATGAATTTATCCTTTTAGTGTTTCTTGTTCCGTGATCCTAAAAGTTATGATTAAATAATGAAAGTCAAACATGTTGTAGTATCACAAAAAAATTAGTGATAATAATAAATGTATGCATATATATAAAAATGGTAAAACGGGGCGTTTTAAACTAGTAATTTCTTAATCCTCTTAGATGAACACTTAGCTACTTATCGAGGTAATTAGTCTAAGGGGGTTGAAATTTTTAGTTTTCTATGTGTGTATATGACATTGCGTGAGGACACGACAATAGCTTAGTATGGGGGAATTTTGATATGTGTTTAATCACATATCAATTCTCTTTATTAAAACGAGCTTAAATGACCAAAAAAACATGAAAAATGCATTGTATATGTGTGCTTTATTAATTGTGTCTTGCATGTAACGGATATTCATAAAAGGACAAAAACAAAGGCAAAACGGACAAATCCGAGCACGAGATTAGAAGAGCATGAGAAAACAAAGCCGAGAGCATATTTCATCCTTATTGGGCCAACCCGTACCCGTTTTGTGGACTGGGTCAGCCCATTAACACCTTAATGATATTAATCCTTATAAGCCTTAAATACTAAATCTAAATCCAATGAAAATCCAAAATTTATACCTAGTCTTGTTTAAGCCTAAAGAAATAAGCCCAATCCATACCCGGTCTAAGTCAAAGGAATAAATACATGGTCAAATTCACTGTTTATCGTCTCTCTTCCCCCGTTTTTTACACACAACGATTAACACAGGGTAAAACCCTTCCCTCCCACGCTCCTATACCATCTTGAAGGCCAACGTGGCACCTCTGACATCATACCCAGGCCATGCTGGCAATCCTGAGGTTTTCTATTGGTTGAAAATGCGTGGAGGCAATCTAAGGGATCAAAATGGATGGATGGAAGTTTGTTATGATTCAAGGGCTTGGATTGAAGCTGAAGAACGATCCTCATGGCCTAGAACCTTCCTCTTCCTGCTATAAATAGAGGCATTCACACAGTTAGAGATATCTAGCTTTTAGTAGTATTTTAGCTTAAATTTTCAGCTTATTGTCTTTATATTGTAATTTCCTTTTTCAATGCTTGTAATCTTCTAATCATTAATAAAATTGTAGTTTCCTTTTAAATTGTGTGTTAAATTCATGTTTTAACTTTTATGCATAATCATTTAAGATGTGTTTTGAATTCACTTAATAAGTTCAATAAGCCCTTGTTACTTAATAAGCTAACACTTATTCAATTAAGCTAGCTTATAGCCTAACTGAATAAATACAATGACCTAAAATACGAGGTGTTATAATAATAAGCTTAATAAGGATGATAAGCCAGAAATGGATGGGCTTATGGGACCATACCAGCTTATGTAAATAAGCTGGAGCTTGTAGATAAGCTCTTAAGAGCAATTTTGGTCCTTGTTTTGAGCAAAGGACAAGGTATGTTCATTATACTCTTTTTAGCTTAATTTTATGTCATTGCTTATTAGACTGGTTATTCAGTGCTTATTATAGTTTAAGTGTGCTTATTTTACCTTATAATAGCTTAATGTGTTTGAATCATAGCTTAGTAGTAGTTTGAATTCACTTTCATAATTTCTGTCTATTTTTAGAGTTCAACTGCTTATTAGTCTAGCTTATTATCTAGTGCTTAATTTTCCTAAGTTTTTGCTTCTTTGTCTTCATTAGCTTTAGATCTTAATCTTTTTTGATAAATTGAGGCTTAATTTGGTCTGTTTTAGGTTAAAAATGAATTTTCTAGATCTAAAGGGGTGTTTAGGATAAGCAGTTTTGGCATATGAAATTGTATGCAGTTTGTTCTATGTGATTCAACTGGTTTTCATAAGCTCTATTTAAGTCTAAACAATAGTTTTCACAAGCTTAAAATAAGATTTGTTTAGTTTTGAAGTTGTTTTATCAAGTGTTTAAGTATGTTAGCTTAAAAGTCTTTCAAACTGCTTATTTGAAAAAGATCACTTAAGGTATGGGTTTTTGTGATAAAAATGAGTTCCATTAGCATTATTTGACATCTGTTTTGAGTTTGTAGTTTTAGGAATAGCCTTTTAAACATTTTAGCTCAAAGTCAGTAAAGTCTAGTTAATTTGTTGGTTGTTCTTAAATGTCCAAATGTGCAGATCATTTGTGGTCACATCCTAGCTTAACTTTGGTTAATTTTCATTGAATTTAGCTTATTGTAGTCTAGTCTCAATCTGTTTTAAGTTTTTAGTATGTCAAAATCATTTTTGAGTCTAAATTTTAAGCTGCAAAGTAGTCATCTATTTTCAAAAAGCCAAAAACAAGTAGCATAGACTGCCATTTTCATTTGTTTTTTAGCTTATTTACTAAACTAGTTAGCTTAAGTCTAGCTTATTTGTGTTAGTAGAGTTTAGTACTTAATCTGTTTTCATGTTTCAACTTATTCTTAGAGCTTTTTAGTTTACAAACTTAGCTTAAAGTAGTGATATTAGTCCTTAGAATCTGTTTTTAAGTCCTCTGTCTTAAAGCCTATTGGGTGCTTTTCAGCTTTTTGTTTTAGCTTATTTACAGTCCTTTATGCTTATTAGGTCTAAGTTTAGTTCTGTTTTTAGCTTATTTTTCTTCTTTTTGCTTATTGAGTCAAGAAAATCCAAACAGTTTGAGCTTATTATCAAAGACTTAAGAAAAACAAACTGTCACTTTGAATTGTGCTTTTTCCTAGCTTAATAATAAGTTCCAGTTTTAAACCCTTTATTAAAGTTTCTTATTTTAGCTTAATCTTTAGATTTTTTTAAAAAGAAAATAAAAAAAATATGTTTTGCAAAAAGGGATATTCACAGGATTCGAACCTGTGACCTCCCACACACAACACACACACCTTACCAGTCGCCCTTGGGTCTTTTTCAATTACATGTTTGTTTCTTTATTTCCTTATACTA